>SJYQ01019260.1:71890-165138 GCA_006410935.1 Redunca redunca
TATCCATGTCCTCAATGCAATTTTTATCAACAATTTATATTAATGCATATATTAAAAGACAAAAGAACTAAAACAGCCCAAACATTTTGAAAATGAATAAAGTAGGAGGAATCACTATTTGATTTTAAGAACTTACTGTATAGGTACATTAATTAAAATAATTAATTAAGGCAATTAAAAGGAGAAAAGAAGTGTTAAGAGGTGAAGTCATAGAACATTAGCCAGCAAGAATTAAGCAGAAGATTTAAAAGGCTTTCAAGGTTTGCTTTGGCTTTCAATTCTCCTTACATCTGCCATAAAATGTTCAGGCTCTGGAGGCACTGATCTCTGAATGAGGGGCATTTAGATCAGAGCCAAATCTACCCCATAGCCTGCAATAGAACTGCCTCGGCAGTCTTGCATATCTGTGAAGGAGAAAAACCCACAGAAACTGTTGAGCTACAATTTGGGAAATTTTGAAGTTTGTTTGTTATATGGTAATGTCCCAGTGGAACTTAATTTAAAAAAGTAACCAGGGGCAAGAACATATATGACTCCTTGCTAAGAATGTTAGATTTTATACTAAAGTGTGCCTGAAGACACTGGGGCTTTGAGCAAAAGAATGATATGATATGGTTTATGTTAAAAAAAAAAAGTATAATCCTGTTGGTGGGTGAAGAGACTAAGGTGATAACAGTGGAAGCAGGAATATGATTTAAGGGTTTACCTCTTGAGAGTCCCTTGGACTGCAAGGAGATCCAACCAGTCCATTCTGAAGGAGATCAGCCCTGGGATTTCTTTGGAAGGAATGATGCTAAAGCTGAAGCTCCAGTACTTTGGACACCTGATGCGAAGAGGTGACCCATTGGAAAAGACTCTAATGCTGGGAGGGACTGGGGACAGGAGAAGGGGATGACCGAGGATGAGATGTCTGGATGGCATCCCTGACTCGATGGACGTGAGTCGGAGTGAACTCCGGGAGTTGGTGATGCACAGGGAGGCCTGGTGTGCTGTCGCAGAATCAGACACGACTGAGCGACTGAACTGAACTGAACTGAAACTTAAATCAAGCAAGATATTTTGGTGATGTGGTTCAAGGTGGCTGTGGGGAAGACAGAAGTGGAGAAATTCTGGATACAGCTTGAAACAGGGAGGCAGCAGAATAACCTAACGAATTAGATGTAAACTGTGACAGATAAGATTCACCCGCCATCAACTGAGATGGGCGAGACCACGGTGGGAACAAGAGTCTGACAAAAATCAATACTTTAGTTTTGGACATTTTATTTCTTCTGGTTTAATGGCTAAAGCCTATGAAAATGTAGTTGCTAAATGAAAGCACCCTGATAAAGAGAATGACAAAATATTGTTTAAAAATAAAGTTCTGGATGAAACTCATGAAGGACAAACTGGATGAAACACATTATAAACTTTGGGGTTGCCTAACCTAAGAAAGTTAGAAGAGGCAGGAGAAATTTAGGCCTCTTTAAAAATGTAGACATAATTTATTTATGAAGACATTTATTAAAAATGGGCTTCCCTGGTGGCTCAGACGATAAAGAATGAATGCACGTTGTCATCGTTATAATAAAACAAAAATATTTCCATGAACCAGTACTTATTTACTGGGTTCTATTCCAGATTTTATCAAATCAGTTGTGGGATCTATGACAAAAATGTAACAAGGCTGTGAGAATACCCCAGCATTTCTTACTGGACAGATAGAAGCAGAGAAAGCCGTATGCACTAATGCTTATCAGACAGGCTCACACACTGTTTCACTCTAGGATGAAGACATCTGAATTCTCTTTAGGAATACTAGGACTGCTTTTTTTTTTTTTCCTGGTTGTGCAGCTCACAAAATCTTAGTTTCCCAGACCAGGGACTGAACTACTGTTCTTGGCAATGAAAGTGCAGAGTCCTAACCACTGGGTTTCCCTAGGATTGCCTTTTAAAAAAAATAAATAAATGAAAACATTTGAAGGAGAATCACAGAGTGTCAGAAAGGCAATATCACAAAATATCTATTGCAAACAGTGGAAATGTATTGCTAATTAATCATGATTTTTGAAAGTCCACAGCCATATCTCAAAACATTGCATGGTTCCAGTACCTTGCTGCTGCTGTTAAGTTACTTCAGTCGTGTCCAACTCTTTGTGACCCCATAGACAGCAGCCCACCAGGCTCCCCAATCCCTGGGATTCTCCAGGCAAGAGCACTGGAGTGGGTTGTCATTTCCTTCTCCCATGCATGAAAGTGAAAAGTGAGAGTGAAGTCGCTCAGTTGTGTCCAACCCTCAACAACCCCATGGACTGCAGCCTTCCAGGCTCCTCCGTCCATGGGATTTTCCAGGCAAGAAAATCTTGTACCTTAGCATAGGCTAATTAATAAGAGAATATTCTGAAAGAAAAATTATATGGCATTAAAATTCTAATCTGCAATCCATAGCGATTCCCACACAAAAAAAGAAAAATACCTTCCCCCACCTGTTACTTTAAAACTTGTTTTGTTAGAAAAACTCTTTTAAAGTAAATTGCACTACTACCATAATGTTTATTCCAAACACATAGAGGGTAGCTGAGGATGCTACTATCCATGACAAGATAATAATGATTTTGCAGAAACATTAGCAGCTCAGTTTAAGAGCCAGACAACCTGGATGGAATACTGGCTTGATTACTCACTAACTGCGTAATTTCCACAAGCTATTTAATCTCTATACTTTGTTTTCCTCATCAGTAAAATGGTAGTGATAATAATACCTAACCAAGGGTAACTAAGAACACACAAAATACTGCTAAGTCACTTCAGTCTTGTCCGACTCTGTGCGACCCCATTGATGGCAGCCCACCAGGCTCCCCCGTCCCTGGGACTCTCCAGGCAAGAACACTGGAGTGGGTTGCCATTTCCTTCTCCAATGCATGAAAATGAAAAGTGAAAGGGAAGTTGCTCGGTCATGTCCAACTCTTCTCGACCCCATGGTCTGCAGCCTACCAGGCCCCTCCATCCATGGGATTTTCCAGGCAAGAGGACTGGAGTGGAGTGCCATTGCCTTCTCCACACAAAATACTAGTTGCCATTATTATAATTGTGATGATGAAAATGATTAGACCTAATTAAAAATAGGAAGTAAGGAAAGAAGAATGGAAAGATGAAGAGGGTGGAGGAGAGAAGGAAGGAAAGCGATGTTTATATATCCTTTGGTTTAGTTTTAGCACTTAACTTGATGAAACATAAAACTTCAGTGGCTTTACGTGCAAAGGTTCTTGCCAATGGTGGTACTTAGTCAAAGAAGCGGAAATGATCCTCCATGACCACCTTCCTTAAAACGTACAGAACAGAGGAGATTTTCATCATGAAAGTCGTGTCATGAAGTCACTTAGTCATGTCTGACTCTTTGCGACCCCATGGACTGTAGCCTACCAGGTTCCTCCCTCCATGGGATTCTCCAGGCAAGAGTACTGGAATGGGTTGCCATTTCCTTCTCCAGGGGATCTTCCCAACCCAGGGATCGAACCTGGGTCTCCTGCATTCCAGGCAGACGCTTTAACCTCTGAGCTACCAGGGAAGCCCTCATCATGAAAAGAAGGCTCAATTTTAAAAGGATGCTGTTTTACCAAAATATCCATTTTCTTCCATCACTGAAAGCTTTTATTGGAGCAACCTAAAGATTACTGATCACACTAACAGGTAATAACCACACAACATGATTAGAGAGGGCCTTCCCAGGTGGTGTAGTGGTAAAGAATCTTGTCTCCCATTGCAGGAACCTCAAGAACTCAAGCCTCAGGATCAATCCCTGCATTGGGAAGATCCTCTGGAGGAGGAAATGGCAACCCACACCAGTATTCTGGCCTGGAGAATCCATGGACAGAGGATCCTGGTGGGCTACAGTCCATGGAGTCACAAAGAGTTGGATGATTGAGCACACACTCAGAAATAGAAACATGATTAGAGAGGGGTTTGCCAGGAGGCTCCAGTGATAAAGAATCCACCAGCTAATGCAGGAGACACAGAAGACGTGGGTTTGATCCCTGTGTTGGTAAGATCCCCTAGAGGAGAAAATGGCAACTCACTCCACTATTCTTGCTTGGAAAATCGCATGGACAAAGAAGCCTAGTGGGCTACAGGCCATAGGGTTGCAGAGCTGGACACAACTGAGCGACTGAGAAAACACTCCCACATGATTAAAGAGGCTGTGTTGACAAACTGTACCACACAATTGTTGAGCTGATCTGTGGAATTAAAATCAAAAGTCTATCATTGTAAAATTGTATTATTCAGTACAAAATCACTGACATTTCCTCTAATGTTAATGGTTTTGAATCCAATCATGGTAGAAAAAAATCACTTTCCTTCAGCACTCAGCCAGGTAAAGCTACCTACATCTGTATGAGCTCTTTTAAGAACTCTGTGAGCACCTTTTAGAAATCCTAGGGTCTGTCAACATCATTTGTTTGCCAAGAAACACTTCAACTGAAAGAAAATTCTGATATTTTGTGCAAAATAGAACAGCTGTGATGCATGGACATACATCCAGTTTTGTTGCTCTGGTGAAGGAGAAGCAACCCATGACGCTGGCATGCATTGCTGTGCAGATTGGCTTGTGTTGGTGTTAAAGACTTCACCAATACCAACGAAATAAGTCTTTTCTGCTGCTGTGAAAGTTGTCAACTTCACCAAAGCCGGCCCCTTGAATCACCATTTTTAAAAGAGACTTGGTCCAAAAGTGGAATAAGATTATAATTTTCTTCTACTGCATGGACTCTCATAGGTATTCAAAGGGACAAGTCAATGTACATGATTAAACTTCAGAGATAAAGAAAAAAGCCCACTCAGAACAGTCTGGAAGGGAGATACTCATTCATTGTTTGGCTTGCTAGGCCAGTGTTTTTGGTCATGTGCAAAAGGTAAATCTGATCTAAGGCCTTGTGGCTGAAAAACCATAAGTAAGTTTTTACCAAGATGTCAAAGGAAGAGCTTTGCAGGATAAGGTTGAGACTGATAATCATCAATTTCTCAGCTGGCATAGTTGGAAATCCTGCAGACCTTTTCCAAGGGTTTCTTCAGCTTCTTGGACCTTAGTAATAAAATAGGCATTGGAAATCCATCCTTTGCTTACATGGCATTAGTGCAAATTTTATCAAAAATGACTTCATTACCTTGAGAACTCAGGAATGAAGTGACCCAAATTCAACGTGAAGTGCCTTATTCAGTTTCCATGCTTCAACACCGACTCACTATACCTGAGCAAAGCAAAATTTAGAAGCAAACTTGATTCAGTTTGCTTTTATATACAACTGAGAGTCACAAATGTTCACTTTAAAAAAACATATATTCATAATTAATTCAAGGCCAAAGATGATTTATAAGTTGCTATGTCAGAGTCCATTGCACTAAACTAAATAGTATCTGCCTTATTTTGGAAACACACTGTTAATATTTATTTTTTTATTTTGGTTTCATTTACAAAATTTGAATTTAATTCCATGTTTTTGCATTGAGAAGTCATTGACTTTTGCATGGTGTTCCACCACCCCCAGAAGAATGCATATACTCCCACAAAGCTATTGAACTGTTTTATAACTTGACTTTATATACTTATGAAAATAATCTCTAGGGAAAAAATGTTGTGTCTTTTTAGATTCTATGTGTCTGGAATGCAAAAGAAAGTTGAGAACCAAAGTGATGTAAACTTCATGAAGATGAAATACATGAATTCCCTTAATCTACTATTTTTGATCATATAAAAATTAGCACTATATAGACTGGTAATTTCAGAACACTCAACTTGCATCAAAAGTTGATAAATCACTGGGTGTCCCTAGAATGCCATGTTTGCAAAGATACCGAGAGCAAAGAAGTCCTGAATGCTTAGGACATGTTACAGCTTCAGAATTTATTAGCAAATATCCAAGAGCTTAAAAATCCTCAGAATAGCCTATCCTAAATCAAAGTGAATAGACAGTCACTGAAGTACAAAAAATGGTTTCAAGCTGAGTCTCATCATTGTCCTGATTGCATAATAATGTTTTAAATATTCATAGGTTTCAAGTTGTTTTAAAACTGCTCTGGAGGACATTGACTTTCAAACTTACTTCATACTGTGTTCATTTGAAGAATCTATACCAATAAACTTGAACCTAATTTTATAGTAATATCTCATTGTTTTTTGAGAGATGGATTAGGGATAATAAATGACAAACCTAAATATAGGAGAATAAACGGAAATTTACATAAGAGCTAATTTGTATGTTCCGATGGCACCCCACTCCAGTACTCTTGCCTGGAAAACCCCATGGACGGAGGAGCCTGGTAGGCTGCAGCCCATGGGGTTGCTAGGAGTCGGACATGACTGAGTGACTTCACTTTCACTTTTCACTTTCGTGCATTGGAGAAGGAAATGGCAACCCACTCCAGTGTTCTTGCCTGGAGAATCCCAGGGACAGGGGAGCCTGTTGGGCTGCCGTCTATGGTGTTGCACAGAGTCGGACATGACTGAAGCGACTTAGCAGTAGCAGCAGCAGGGTATACATGACTACATTTGACTACAAAGAAAATTTTACTTTCCAGCATACAGACATAGTTTTTTCAACAACAACAAAATTGCAAGTTTACCTGAATATGAAAAGTCCATATTATGGTTGGAAGGGCAAACATAGCTGACAAGTCTAGAACGGGTATTCAAGACTATTAGTCCACTCGTTCCAAAATAACAATAGGAATGTTACCACTAGAGGTGGAGCAGAGCAATGGAAAGCATCCCAACAAAGAAAGAAATGCACACTCTTTAACAGAGATTTGTATTATTGTTTTCATGAAAAACAGCAAACCACAAACCAAACACTCTCTAGAATTCGATTTTGGTTTATTCTCCTACATTTATATTTATTATCTCTATAATCCATCTCTCAAAAGTAATGATATATTACTATAAGATTAGGCATAGATTCTTCAAATGAACATAGTAATAGTACTTATAAAACAACAGTTTAAAGATAGTTATGACTTTGAGTCTATTAAAATAAGTGTAGAATTTCTNGCATACCAATAATGAAATATTCTGATATATCTTGGAAAATTTGTCTTCAGTGTATGTCTGAGAATGTATTGTAATTCCTTCGATAGTATTTTCTGCTTTATATTTTGTACCAGTTACTTAATTACATGATTCATTTTCACATATTGTACTTTTGTTACCTGTGCAGGAATTCATGTAAATGTATTTAATTTACTATTTTAACTTGTACCAATGTTTACTGAGGTATTTTCTCCCCTGGATTATCTACAGCAGTTTTGCTACATTTAATTTATCTGTGGATTGATTTTTAGTCCCCAGTGTTTATTGAAATACAGTGCCAGTATGTGTCTTATGTGTGGTATGGAACTCAATTTACCAATAACTTTATTATATTTTATTGCTTGTTAAGAAGATTGAAGGCAGGAGGAGAAGGGGATGACAGAGGATGAGATGGTTGGATGGCATCACCAACTCAATGGACATGAGTTTGAGCAAGCTCTGGGAGTTGGTGATGGACAGGGAAACCTGGTGTGCTGCAGTCCATGGGGTTGCAAAGAATTGGACAAAACTGAATGACTAAACTGAACTGAACATGTCACTATATTTCTTTTTAGTTGTATCATTTTATACTTTAGTATCATTTATTGAAAATTACTGTATGCTCAGAATTTACAACTTCCTATGTGTTCTAGTTCAGTTCAGTACTGAACTGATGAGTTCTAGTATACTGCACGGTGTGATTTATGATCAAAAGGACATAAAAAAAAACACACACAAGCCAATATAAAGAGGTTCTCATTAACTAAAGATAGACCAATCTGAGCATGATAAAAAATTTTCAATGCTAATGACTAAACATACCAACTGTATAAAAACTCATGTAAAGGAGAGAAAATTACTCCCTCTTCACCAAAAACAGAAAAAAAAAAACAGTCCCAAAACTTGTATAGAACCACAGAAGACTGCAATTTGGCAAAGCAATTCTTGAGTAAAAAGGATACAGCTGGAAGCATCACAGGTCCTAACCTCAAAGTATATTACAAAGCTATAGTAAGCAGAAGAGGATGGCATTGGCATAAAAACAGATGCATACACCAATGGAAGAGAATAGAGAGCTCAGAAATAACCCCAACATATATAGCTTAAACATATATGATCAACTAATTTACAACAAAAGAGCCAAAAACATATAATGGGGAAAGTACAATCTCTTCAAAATTGTGCTGAGAAAATTGGACAAGTGAAAAGAATGAAAGTGGACCACTATCTTATACCATACAAAAAATCAACTCAAAATGGATCAAAGACTTGAACATAAGAAGATCTGAAACCACAAAACTACTACCTAGAAGAAAACATAGGAGGTAAGTTCCTTGATATTGGTTTTGATGATGACTTTTCATATTTCGCACCAAAAGCAAAGGCAAAAATAAACAAGTGGGACTATACCAAACAAAAAGTTTCTGGATAGCAAAGGAAACCATCAATTAAATAAAAAGGCAACCTATAGAATAGAAGAAAATATTTTCAAATAGCATAAATGATAAAGGGTTATCATCCAAAATATATAAAGAACTCATATAACTCAATAGGATAAAAATCCACAATCTGATTTAAAAACCTGCAGAAGATCTAAATAGTTGTTTTTCCAAAGAGGACAAACAGATGTTCAATAAGTATATTAAAGGGTATTCAACATCACTAATCATCAAGGAAATGCAAATCATTGTTAGAATGGCTATTACCAAAGGAACACAAATGACAAGTGTTGACAAGGATGTGGAGAAAAAGGAAACCTCATGCACTCTTGGAGAAATGGAAACTGATGTAACCACGATGGAACACAGTATTCTTCAAAAATTTAAAAATAGAACTACCATATGATCTAGCAATTTTGTTTCTGGGTAGGCTTCCCAGGTGGCTCAATGGTAGAGAATCTGCCTGCCAATGCAGGAGACACCAGTTGGATCCCTGGGTTGGGAAGATTAACTGGAGAAGGAAATAGCAACCCACTCCAGTATTCTTGCCAGGGAAATCCCCTGGTCAGAAGAGCCTGGCAGGTTACAGTCCATGGGGTTGCAAAGAGGACATGACTGAGTGACTGAACAGGCATGCACACACATTCAAAGGAAATGAAAACACTAATTTGAAAATGTATCTGCTCCTCTTTGTTCATTGTGACATCATTTACAACAGCCAAGACATGGAAACAATCTAAGTGACTAGAGGTGGATGAATGGATTAAAAAAAATGTGGTGTATATATCTGCAATTGAATAGTCAGTTCAGTTCAATTTAGCCAATCGGTCCTGTCTGACACTTTGCGACCCCATGGACGGCAGCATGCCAGGCCTCCCTGTCCATCACCAACTGCCAGAGTTTACCCAAACCCCTGTCCATTGAGTCGGTGATGCCATCCAACCACCTCATCCTCTGTCGTCCCCTTCTCCTCTCACCTTCAATCTTTCCCAGCATCAGGGTCTTTTCAAATGAGTCAGCTGTTCGTATCAGGTGGCCAACATCACCTTCAACATCAGTCCTCCCAATGAACACTCAGGACTGATCTCCTTTAGGATGGACTGGTTGGATCTCCTTACAGTCCAAGGGACTCTCGAGAGTCTTCTCCAACAACACAGTTCAAAGGCATCAATTCTTTGGTGCTCAGCTTTCTTTATAGTCCAACTCTCACATCCATACATGACTACTGGAAAACCATAGCCTTGACTAGATGGACCTTTGTTGGAAAAGTAATGTCTCTGTTTTTTAATATGCTCTCTAGGTTGGTCATAACTTTCCTTCCAAGGAGTAAGCATCTTTTAATTTCATGGCTGCAGTCACCATCTGCAGTGATTTTGGAGCCCCCAAAAATAAAGTCTGCCACTGTTTCCACTCTTTCCCCATCTATTTTCCATGAAGTGATGGGACCGGATGCCATGATCTTCGTTTTCTGGATGTTGAGCTTTAAGCCAACGTTTTCACTCTCCTCTTTCACTTTCATCAAAAGGCTCTTTAGTTCTTCACTTTCTGCCATATGGGTGGTGTCATCTGCATATCTGAGGTTATTGATATTTCTCCCAGCAATCTTGATTTCAGCTTGTGCTTCTTCCAGCCCTGCGTTTCTCATGATGTACTCTGCATGTAAGTTAAATAAGCAGGGAGACAATTACAGCTTGGACATACTCCTTTTCCTATTTGGAACCAGTCTGTTGTTCCATGTCCAGTTCTAACTGTTGCTTCTTGACCTGCATACAGATTTCTCAAGAGGCAGGTCAGGTGGTCTGGTATTCCCATCTTTTGAAGAATTTCCTACAGTTTGTGGTGATCCACACAGTCAAAGACTTTGGCATAGTAAAAAAAATCAGAAATAGATATTTTTCTGGAACTCTGTTGCTTTTTCAATGATCCAACGGATGTTGGTAATTTGATCTCTGGTTCATCCCCTTTTCTAAAACCATCTTGAACATCTGGAATTTCATGGTTCATGTATTGTTGAAGCCTGGCCTGGAGAATTTTGAGCATTACTTTACTAGTGTGTGAGATGAGTGCAATTGTGCAGTAGTTTGAGCATTATTGGGGATTGCCTTTCTTTGGGATTGGAATGAAAACTGACCTTTTCCAGTCCTGTGGCCGCTGCTGAGTTTTCCAAATCTGCTGGCATATTGAGTGCAGCACTCTCACAGCATCATCTTTCAGGATTTGAAATAGCTCAACTGGAATTCCATCACCTCCACTAGCTTTTTTTGTAGTGATGCTTCCTGTGGCCCACTTGACTTCTCCTTTCAGGATATTTGGCTCTAGGTGAATGATCACACCATCGTGACTATCTGGGTCAGGAAGGTCTCTTTTATATAGTTCTTCTGTGTATTCTTGCTACCTCTTCTTAATACCTTATGCTTCTGTTAGGTCCATAACATTTCTGTCCTTTACTGAGCCCATCTTTGCATGAAATGTTCCCTTGATATCTCTAATTTTCTTGAAGAGATCTCTAGTCTTTCTCATTCTACTGTTTTCCTCTATTTCTTTGCACTGATCGCTGAGGAAGTCTTTCTTATCTCTCCTTGCTATTCTTTGGAATTCTGCATTCAAATAGGTATATCTTTCCTTTTCTCCTTTGCTTTTCTCTTCTCTTCTTTTCACAGCTATTTATAAGGCCTCCTCAGACAGCCATTTTGGTTTTTTGCATTCCTTTTTCTTGGGGATGGTCTTGCTCCCTGTCTCCTTTACAGTGTCGTGAACCTCCGTCCATAGTTCATCAGGTACTCTGTCTATCAGATCTAGGCCCTTAAATCTATTTCTCACTTCCACTGTATAATCATAAGGGATTTGATTTAGGTCACACATGAATGGTCTAGTGGTTTTCCTTACTTTCTTCAATTTCAGTCTGAATTTGGCAATAAGGAGTTCATGATCTGAGCCACAGTCAGCTCCTGGTATTGTTTTTGCTGACTGCATAGAGCTTCTCCATCTTTGGCTGCAAAGAATATAATCAATCTGATTTCAGTGTTGGCTATCTGGTGATGTCCATGTGTAGAATCTTCTCTTGTATTGTTGGAAGAGGTTGTTTGCTATCACCCAAGGGTGCATTCTCTTGGCAGAACTCTATTAGCCTTTGCCCTGCTTCATTCTGTATTCCAAGGCCAAATTTGCCTGTTACTCCAGGTGTTTCTTGACTTCCTACTTTTGCATTCCAGTCCCCTATAATGAAAAAGACATCTTTTTTGGGTGTTAGTTCTAAAAGGTCTTGTAGGTCTTCATAGAACCTTCCAACTTCAGCTTCTTCAGCATTACTGGTTGAAGATAGACTTGGATTACCATGATATTGAATAGTTTGCCTTGGAAATGAACAGAGATCATTCTGTTGTTTTTGAGATTGCGTCCATCTACTGGATTTCGGACTCTTTTGTTGACCATGATGGCTACTCCATTTCTTCTAAGGGATTCTTGCCCTCAGTAGTAGATATAATGGTCATCTGAGTTAAATTCACCCATTATGGTCCATTTTAAAATGTTCGCTCATTCCTAAAATGTCGACGTTCACTCTTGCCATCTCCTGTTTGACCACTTCCAATTTGCCTTGATTCATGGACCTAATATTCCAGGTTCCTATGCAATATTGCTGTTTACAGCATCAGACCTTGCTTCTATCACCAGTCACATCCACAACTGGGTGTTGTTTTTGCTCTCACTCCGTCTCTTCATTCTTCCTGGAGTTATTTCTCCGCTGATCTCTAGTAGAAATTGGGCACCTACTGACCTGGGAAGTCATCTTTCAATGTCCTATCTTTTTGCACTGTTCATGAATATTGAATATTATTCAACCAACAAAAAGAAATCCTGCCAGTTTCAGCAACATGGAAGGACCTTGAGGATATTATGTCTAGTGAAATAAGTCAAAAACAAATACAGTATGATCTCATTTATATGTAGAATTTATAGAGAAAATAATCAAAAACCAAACCCTCATAGATATAGAGAACACATCGGTGGCTGCCAGAAAAGGGGGAGGGGGAAATTGTGTTTGTGGAGGGTGTGCAAAATTGGTGAAGGTGGTCAAAATGTACAAACTTTGATTTATAAAATAAATAAGTCCTGAGAATGTAATGTATACCATGTTAGCTATGGTCAATGATATTGTATTTTATGTTTACTAGGTGTTAAAAGAGTAGATTTTAAAAGTTCTCATTATAAGGGAAAAAAATTTGCAACTATGTGTGATGATGGATGTTAACTAGATTTATTATAGTGATCATTTCACAATATATACATATATTGACCTTATGTTGTGCACCTGAAACTAATATGCTAATTATATCTCAATAAAAAAAGATTTATAGTATGTATATGAATGTTGTTGTTCAGTTGCTAAGTTGTAACCAATTCTTTGCAACCCCATGGACTGTAGCAAACCAGGCTCCTCTATCCTCCATCATCTTCCAGAGTTTGCTCAAATTTATGTCCATTGAGTCAATGATGCTTTCTAACCATCTCATCCTCTACTGTTCCCTTCTTCTCTGGCTTTCAATCTTTCCCAGCATCAAGGTCTTTTCTAATGAGTTGGCTCTTTGCATCAGGTGTCCAAAATATTGGAGCTTCAGCATCTGTCATTCCAGTGAATGTTCAGGGTTGATTTCCTTTAGAATTGACTGATTTGATCTCCTTGCTGTCCAAGGGACTCTCAAAAGTCTTCTCCAGCACCACAATTTGAAAGCACCAAGGTTTCAGCATTCAGCCTTTTTTATGAGCCTACTCTCATATCTTTACATGACTACTGGACTATGTATGTATATATGCATATGAATGGGGCTTCTCAGGTGGCTCAGTGGTAAAGAATCTGCCTGCCGAGCAGGACGCATGGGTTTGATCCCTGGATCAAGAAGATCACTTAGAGAAGGAAATGGCAACCTATTCCAGTCTTCTAGCCTGGGAAATATCATGGACAAAGGAGCCTGGCAGGCTACAATCCATTGGGTTGCAAAAGTGTTGGACAAAATTTAGCAACTAAAACACAACAACATGTATATGAATAAACATAAGATTGGGAAGCAAAACAAAAACCAGGAAAAAGAAAAATATAAAAATTTGCTCAGTGTTTTAATCTGACTTGCCAATAGATTCCATTATTAATATATCCTACTAAAATTTTAAAAAAGAAAACCATACCAGAAGCCATTGAAACTGACCAGTATGCCAGCTCCTTATTCTGAATATTAGTTAATAAAATAAAATATTGAACACTTATTTTGCCTTATTCCTGGCTTTCCTGTATCTCAGAGTAGCCAAATTGCCCTAACTGATAAGAAAATTCTGAGTATTAAATGTGCAATAAATCATAACATTAGAAAAATTATCATTTTGTAACTCCTCAGATATGCAGATGACACCACCCTTATTGCAGAAAGCGAAGAACTGAAGAGCCTCTTGATGAAAGTGAAAGATGAGAGTGAAAAAGCTTCCTTAAAACTCAACATTCAAAAAACAGATCAAG
This sequence comes from Redunca redunca, assembly GCA_006410935.1. Taxonomy (NCBI): domain Eukaryota; kingdom Metazoa; phylum Chordata; class Mammalia; order Artiodactyla; family Bovidae; genus Redunca; species Redunca redunca. The sequence goes on from SJYQ01019260.1 coordinate 85,875, forward strand.
GCATCTGGTCCCATCACTTCAGGGCAAATGATGGGGAAACAGTGGATACGGTGACAGATTTTATTTTCTTGGGCTCCAAAATCACTGCAGATGGTGACTGCAGCAATGAAATTAAAAGACGCTTGCTCCTTGAAAGAGAAACTATGATCAATTTAGCATATTAAAAAGCAGAGGTATTACTTTGCCGACAAAAGTCCATGTAGTCAAAGCTATGGTTTTTCCTGTAGTCATGTATGGATGTGAGATTTGGACCATAAAGAAAGCTGAGCACCAAAAAACTGATGCTTTTCAACTGCAGTGTTGGAGAAGACTCTTGAGAGTCCCTTGGACTGCAAGGAGATCAAACCAGTGCATCCTAAAGGAAATCAGTCCTGAGTTTTCATTGGAAGGACTGATACTGAAGCTGAAGCTCCAATACTTTGGCAAATGATGTGAAGAACTGCCTCATTTGAAAAGACCCTGATGCAGGGAAAATTGAAATCAGGAGGAAAAGGGGACAACAAAGGATGAGATGGTTGGATGGCATCACTGACTTGATGGACATAAGTTTGAGCAGATTCCAGGAGTTGGTGATGCACAGGGAAACCTGGCATTCTGCAGTCCATGGATTCACAAAGAGTCGGACACGACTGAGTAACTGAACTGAACTGAACTGAGTGTAGTATTTGAGTCAGGAAAACATTATCAGTGGATGAAAGCATTAGATGAAAGGGTTCATGAGGAATTTTGGGGTGGGGGCATCAGCCTGTCACCACCAGAATTCTACGATCAATCTTTGCATCGTAAAAGTGGGACAACCAGATGTTGTATGCTTCCTGCTGTGATATAATATGAAGCATTCAGCTCTACCTTTAAAACATACTTTTACCAAAAAAATTAAACAAGCATCTATTAAAACTTCCAGAGCTAACTTCTAATTAAATGTAACACATTAACTTAAGTGGCATGAACAAATATAGTAAAATTATGATAGTTATTGAATCTGGCTACAAAGTGCAGAGGGAGTAAATGATCTATTTTTTTCTAATCTTGTGTATATTTGAAAATTTTATAATTGAAATCAACCATCATACAGAATCGAGATGTTATCTTATATTCCTATATATCATAAACCCCCAAAATACGGCCCCTTAGTGGGTAAAAAGAGGCTAGGCAGACCCTAAAACATTATGAGAGGGATGATTTTTCACTATTATATTTATTGGAGTTGATCCCAGCTTCTTACAGTAAGAAATACATCTTTCTCTGAAACTTAAGAGGCCAAAGTAGATGATCAGAGATAATAACCCAGCTACAATAGAAATAAATTAAACTAACAACAACTATTATCAGATAACTGTTACAGGTAACATTTTTTTAGTGCATTTTTTGTGCTAGGCACTGTGTTATGCATTTCACCTCCATTTCAATTATAATCATCACAACATAGTGAATGGTGGTGCAGTGGTAAAGAATCTACCTGCCAATGCAAGAGATACAGGAGACTTGAGTTCAGTCTCTGCGTCAGGAAGATCCCCTGGAGTAGGAAATGGCAACCCACTCTAGTGTTCTTGTCTGGAAAATTCCATGGAGAGAGGAGCCTGGTGGGTTACAGTCCATGGGGTCACCGAGTCAGGCACGACTGAGCACAAGGCTAAGAGAGGTGCTAATTATTCTGATTAAGATCACAAAGCTAGAACACAGAATTCAAATCCAACAATTACATCACAAAGATCATATTTTAAATTCTACACCAGGATCAGTATGTACTCATATCCATGACCCCATTCCCCAAACCCAATACTTCCCACAAACCACAGAGTTCATTGCAAGCAGGTTAAGGTATATAATGATGTATTTACTCCTCTGTAGTTTCTTTTTAACTTCCTATTTTATAATGGATTAGAGTTGGTCAACAATGTTGTGCTCATTTCGGGTGTGCTGCCTAGTGATTCAGTTATCCACAAACACGTATCTATTCTTTTCCAAATTTTTTCCCAATTAGGTTGTAACAGAATATTGAGCAGAGTTCCCTGTGTGATATACAGCAAGAAAGAAAACTATATAACCCAGGATCTAAATCTCTCTACTCAAGAGCGTTGGAGGCAGGAAAAAAAAAAAAAAAACCTGCCTTCTACTATTGTGATTAAAAATGAAGTTTTTATTTACCTCAGTTTCCCTTGAGGTAGGTCATGAGCTGTACTCTACATTCTAGCAGATAACACACTTGCTCTAGCCTCTAAATTGAGGACCAGGCTTCCCTGGTGGCTCAGATGGTAAAGAATCTGCCTGCAGTGCAGGAGACCTAGGTTTGATCCTTGGGTTGGGAAGATTCCCTGGAGAAGGAAATATCTATCCACCCCAGTATTCTTGTCTGGAGAATTCCATGAACAGAGGAGCCTGGCGAGTTACAGTCTATGGGATGACAAAGAGCCACTTAAACTTTCATTTACACTTTGCAGACCAAAGAAGCAAGGAACATGGAAAATTCTTCCTGGGGGCAGTGGTTCTGGCAGAAAGATTGAGTGTCATGGGCTGCACATGCCTGGAATGTCCAATGTCCAAAGCCATTGTTTTCAGTTGTGTAAAGGACAGGTTTCAGTATTCAGCCAGAGCAACAATGGGTTCTTAAGAATAAATATGAAGCCCAAAATTGACCTGCTGTCTGCACAGTCTCCTCACTGTTTTCCCAAATTTCTTGGTGATTCTGTGACTTTGTTGTTCAGTCACTAAGTTGTGTCTGATTCTGCAATGTAATGGCTTGCAGCACATCAGACTTCCCTGACCTTCACTATCTCTCAGAGTTTGCTAAATTCATGTACATTGAGTCAATGCTGCCATCCAACCATCTCATCCTCTGTTGCCTGCTTCTCCTTTTGCCTTTAGTCTTTCCCAGCATCAGGGTTGTTTCCAATGTGTTGGCTGTTCCCATCAGGTAGCTAAAGTATTGGAGCGTCAGCTTCAGTTCTTCTAATGAGTATTCAAGGTTGGTTTCCCTTAGAATTAGCTGGTTTGGTCTCCTTGCTGTCCAAGGGACTCTCAAGAGTCTTCTCTAGCCCCACATTTCAAAGGCATCAGTTTTTTTGGTGTTCAGCTTTCTTAATGGTCCAATTCTCATCCATATATGACTACTGGAAAAACCATAGCTTTGGCTATGTGGACCTTTGTCAGCGAAGCGATGTCTGTGCTTTCTAATACACTGTCCAGGTTTGTCATAGCCTCCTTTCCAAGAAGCAAACATCTAATTTCATGACTGTGGTCACTATCCACAGTGATTTTGGAGCTCAAGAAAAGAAAATCTGTCACTGCTTTCACTTTTTCCCCTTCTGTTTGGCATGAAATGATGGGACCCAATGCCATGATCTTAGATTTTTGAATGTTGAGCTTTAAGTGACTTTTTTCACTCTTCTCCTTTACCCTCATCAAGAGGCTCTTTAGTTCTTCTTTGCTTTCTGCCATTAGAGTGATATCATCTGCATATTTGAGGTTATTGATATTTGTCTCAGCAATCTTGATCCAGGTTGTGATTCATCCAACCTGGCATTTCACATGATGTACTCTGCATGTGAGTTAAATAAACAGGATAACAATATACAGCCTTGTCGTACTCTTTTCCCAATTTTGAACCAGTCAGTTGTTCTATGTAAGCTTCTAACTATTGTTTCTTGACCAGCATACAAGTTTCTCAGGAGACAAGTAATATGGTTTGGTATTCCCATCTCTTTAAGAATTTTCACAGTTTGTTGTGATCCACACAGTCAAGGGCTTTAGCATAGTCGATAAAGCAAAAGTAGATGTTTTTCTGGAATTCCCTTGCTTTCTCTACAATCCAATGAATGTTGTCAATTTGGTCTCTGGCTCCTCTGCCTTTTCTAAATCCAGCTTGTACATCTGGAAGTTCTCACTTTAAGTACTACTGAAGCCTAGCTTGAAGGATTTTGAGTATAATCTTACTAGCGTGGGTACTGAGTGCAATTGTCCAGTAGTTTGAACAGTCTTTAGCAATGCCCTTCTTTGAAGTTGGGATGAAAACTGACCTTTTCCAGTCCTATGGCCCCTATTGGGTTTTCCAAATTTGCTGACATATTGAGAACAGTACTTTAACATCATCATCTTTTACTATTTTAAATAGTTTAACTGGAATTGCTTCAATTTCACTAGCTTTATTGGTGGTATTGCTTCCTAAGGCCCACTTGACACCACAGTCCAGGATGTCTGGCTCTAGGTGAGTGATCACACCAGCATGGCTTTCTGGGTCATTGAGACCTTTTTTGTACTGTTCTTCTGTGTATTCTTGCCACCTCTTGTTAATCTCTTCTGCCTCTGTTAGGTCTTTTCTGTTTCTGTCCTTTATCATGCCTATCCTTGCAGGAAATGTTCCTTTCATATTTCCAGTTTTCTTGAAGAGATCTCTAGTCTTTCCCGTTCTATTGTTTTGATTTACCCAATACCCATTTAATAAGTTCCTTTTCTGCCCAAAGCTAAAATGAATTTCTTGCTAACTAAAAACATTAGCTAGTGGAGGTGATGGAATTCCAGTTGAGCTATTTCAAATCCTAAAAGAAGATGCTGTGAAAGTGCTGCATTCAATAGGCCAGCAAATTTGGAAAATGCAGCAGTGGCCACAGGACTGGAAAAGATCAGTTTTCATTCCAATCCCAAAGAAAGGCAATGCCAAAGAGTGCTCAGACTATTGCACAATTGCACTCATATCACACGCTAGTAAAGTAATTCTCAAAATTCTCCAAGCCAGGCTTCAGCAATACGTGAACCATGAACTTCCAGATGTTCAAACTGGTTTTAGAAAAGGCAGAGGAATCAGAGATCAAATTGCCAATATCTGCTGGATCATGGAAAAAGCAAGAGAGTTCCAGAAAACATCTACTTCTGCTTTATTGACTATGCCAAAGCCTTTGACTGTGTGGACCACAACAAACTCTGGAAAATTCTGAAAGAGATGGGAATACCAGACCACTTGACCTGCCTCTCGAGAAACATGTATGCAGGTCAAGAAGCAACAGTTAGAACTGGACATGGAACAGACTGATTCCAAATAGGAAAAGGAGTACCTCAAGGCTGTTTATTGTCACCCTGCTTATTTAATTTATATGCAGAGTACATCATGAGAAATGCTGGACTGGATGAAGCATAAGCTGGAATCAAGACTGCCAGGAGAAATATCAATAACCTCAGATATGCAGATGACACCACCCTTATGGCTGAAAATGAAGAAGAACTAAAGAGCCTCTTGATGAAAGTGAAAGAGGAGAGTGAAAAAGTTGGCTTAAAGCTCAACATTCAGAAAACGAAGATCATGGCATCTGGTCCCACCACTTCATGGTAAATAGATAGGGAAACAATGGAAACAGTGACAGATTTTATTTTTTGGTGGGGGGGGGGCTCCAAAATCTGTTCAGATGGTGACTGTAGCCGTGAAATTGAAGGACACTTACTCCTTGGAAGAAAAGTTATGACCAACCTCAACAGCATATTAAAAAGCAGAGACATTACTTTGTCAACAAAGGTCTGTCTAGTCAAGGCTATGGTTTTCCCAGTGGTCATGTATGGATGTGAGATTTGGACTATGAAGAAAGCTTAGCACCGAAGAATTGATGCTTTTGAACTGTGGTGTTGGAGAAGACTCTTGAGAGTCCCTTGGACTGCAAGGAGATCCAACCAGTCCATCCTAAAGGAAATCAGTCCTGAATATTCATTGTCGGAAGGACTGATATTGAAGCTGTAACTCCAATACTTTGGCCACCTGATACGAAGAGCTGACTCATTTGAAAAGACTCTGATGCTGGAAAAGATTGAAAGCAGTAATGTAAAGTAAACTAAAGTTAAAATAAAAATTTCAAAAAATTAAAAAAAGAAAAAAGAAAGCAGGAGGAAAAGGGGATGACATGATGAGATGGTTGGATGGTATCACTGACTCAATGGACATGAGTTTGAGTAAACTCCAGGAGTTGGTGATGGACAGGAAGGTTTGACATGCTGCAGTCCATGGGGTCACAAAGAGTCAGACACAACTGAGTGACTGAACTGAACTGAACTGAAAAACATTAGCTCATTTGTCAAAAGAGATTTAATTAAGATCTTAATATTGAAGTATATACCAAAAGAAATGCCAAATGGATGAGTGGATTAAGTCATAAGAAACAATATATCTAAAATGAAGAAAATGTAGGTTAATATCTGTCTTTGATTAGAAAAATTCTACGGCATTTTAAGTAAAAAAGTTTTGCATGAATAAAAGAGCTTTATAATTTAAATAATAAGTATATAAACAATAAGCTAAAGGAAATATTTGCAAAATTTATAGCACAATTGTACTATTTTACATAATAAAACATTTTACAGGTTAATAATAAAAACATCAATCAAAAAATGATAAAGGATATGAATAGAAAACTCACAAAAGAAAAAAATATGAGCCAGTATACGTAAGAGAAACTATTTAAGCTCACTCAATAACGAAAAAAAGCCCACAAGTAATCCAGAATTCTCATTCATTTGTGCAATAAATGCCATGTGCCTTCTGTGTGCTTTTTTAGGTGACAATAACACATTAGTGACCAAAAATAAGTCATTGATATTGTTCTGCTATCATCTCGAACTTTCTCTAGGATTGGCATTAATCCTCACAACAGCCAGGTGTATTTTTCACTCTCACTGTTTTTCTCTTGCCTGAAATCTGGTAAGAAAATTGCATGATCAAGAAAGTACTCAAAATGCAGAGAATTAGAAATGAGCAATTATGCATAATAATCTACAAAGCAGATAAACATATGGGACTAGTTATGTGAAATGTAGCAACCTAATGAGTAAGTGAACAATAGTCAGGAAGTGAAAAAATTAGTTATTCCCAAATATAAGTCAAAAAATAAGTTATTTTCTAGGGTAAAAAAATGAGACAGACATGCTATTTTAATTTATGTCTTGCTTACTCAGACTTCAAAATTATTCAGAGGAAATTGCGGTATGTGACAAACGCTCAAATATTCCCCACAGTCCTACAAACTTTGCACTTGACCCCATTTATCTTCTCTGCAGTGGTGATTTATGCTGGAAATAAAAGCATGCCTTGATTGTTGGTTTTCATTTCTAAAACTGCAAATTTATGTTTAGCTTGGTGTGGTCAGTCAACCACTTAGGAAGGGCCAATTTAATCCTCATGGTTGTGATACATTATTGAAGGAAATAGAAAGCTATAGGTTGTTGGTGACACATTTCATTGTGTGACTTTACTCAGCTATTCCTGAGGTTCATGGGCCATGGGAAAGCTGTTCACTCCAGGGTATCAATTACATGCTTTTAATTTATCCAGTCATTTGTGGTTCTTCTGAGTTTCATCTTTTAAAAGTAATAGTTAGATGATGAGAGTAATTAAAATATGTTGAATTATGGAGTGTTAAATTTTAGTTTAGCATTCATGTAGTACAAAACTCTACCAATTGTAACCATTGTCTCTTTCTCCCTCGACCCTGACTTATATCAGTTCAACCTGGATTTGTGGTTATCATCACCACCTTCAGTAAGAAGCCTAAGCAAACTTGGTACATAGAAACAAAGGTTGCATGGTGTATTCCCTTTGGTCTCTTCAAAGAGAACAATGTCAACATATTTTTGAATTTGATAAAGTCCATTAATCTAAAACCAGCCAAATTTCCACTTGAAATGAATACTACTTTTATGAACATTTTAAGACTTAAAAATATATAAATGACACATTCAGAAACTAGTGATTTAGGATATGATATTAGTTTTCTAGTACTGAGTAAAAGGCTACCACAGATTCAGTGGTTTAAAATATCCAAGTGTTATCTCACAATTCCACAGGTCAGAAGTCCAGACAGACTCAAATAGGATCTCTGCTTATGGTATCCCAAAACCAAAATCATGATGTCAGTTTAGCTAAGGAAAAAATCTTTTCCCAAGTTTATTCAGTTCAGTTCAGTTCAGTCGCTCAGTCGTGTCTGACTCTTCGCGACCCCATGAATCACAGCACGCCAGGCCTCCCTGTGCATCACCAACTCCCGGAGTTCCCTCAGATTCACATCCATCGAGTCGGTGATGCCATCCAGCCATCTCATCCTCTGTCGTCCTCTTCTCCTCCTGCCCCCAATCTCTCCCAGCATCAGAGTCTTTTCCAATGAGTCAACTCTTCGCATGAGGTGGCCAAAGTACTGGAGTTTCAGCTTCAGCATCATTCCTTCCAAAGAAATCCCAAGGCTGATCTCCTTCAGAATGGGCTGGTTGGATCTTCCTGCAGTCCAAGGGACTCTCAAGAGTCTTCTCCAACACCACAGCAGTAATAAAGATCCACAGACTAAATGTCTTTAAACAACAGAAATTAATTTTCTCACAGTTCTGGGAGCCAGTAGTCCAAGATTTGCTGTCAGGAGGGGTGGTTTCTTTGGAGGCTTCTCTGTTTCACTTCCAGTTGGCCATCTTTTCTCTGTCTTCATTTGGTCTTCCTTCCATGCATGTTTGTGTACTAATTTCCTCTTGTTACAAGAACACTGATCAGATTAGGACCCACCTTAAGGACCTCATTCCAATTAAGTCACATCTTTAAAGACCCTATCTCTAAATATGTCACATTCTGAGGCACTGAGGGTTAGGACTTCAGCATATAACTTTATGGGACACTAATTAGCCTATAACAAAACTCAGTCAGATTGCTGATAGAATTCAGTTCTTTGCAGTTGTAGGTCTGAAGACGCATTTTTTTTTTTTAATGGCTGTCAATAGGAGACCACTCATGATTCTAGAAGTTATCCTTGTTCCTTTTCACCTGATTCCCTTAGTCCTGAAGACAGCCTTGGGTCCTTGAGTATTTATACTTCGAGTCTCCCTGACTTTCCATTTTGCTATCAGCTGGAGAAAATGCTCTGCCTTTTAAGGGTTCATGTAATTATATTATATCCAGAAAGAAAACCTCCCTATCTTTAGGTCACCTGTGCAGTATAATATAATGTAACTGTGAGAGTGACAACTCTACTCACAGTTTCCAGAGATGAGTGGGGGACATCTTTGGCAGGCCATTTAGAAATTCTGCTTAGCACAAATATTTAAGTTATGTCCTCATCAAGTGGGTCATTTTAGCATGGCAAGAACTGAATATATAATGAAAGACATGCATTGCCCTAGAAGAATGTGGATTTGAGGAAGTTCTCCTGTATGAGTCCCATTATCTTCAAGTTAGCAGAAGGAAAAACAAGCTCTGTATTCTGTACTCTACATGGAGTTTTACCAATGCTCTAAGCTATTCTATAACATCTAAGTTTTAAATTTGGAACAGCAACAGAGCCACCAACTAAACTTAGAGACAAGAATGTAACAGGAAATAACTTGTTTAAAGATGATTTTTAAGATATTCAATAAATATCAAATTGTATTTTCCCAATTGTAGGAATTACTCCCTGTTACTTGTTCAAGAAGTTACACAAGAATAAACTTTCCTGCATACTGAGTGAGCCCATGTGTATAGTCAGTTCAGTTCAGTCGTTCAGTCGTGTCCAACTCTTTGAGACCCCATGAACTACAGCGCACCAGGCCTCCCTGTCCATCACCAACTCCCAGAGTCCACCCAAACCCATGTCCATTGAGTCAGTGATGCCATCCAACCATCTCATCCTCTGTTGTCCCCTTCTCCTCCTGCCCTCAATCTTTCCCAGCATCAGGGTCTTTTCAAATGAGTCAGCTCTTTGCATCAGTGTGTATAAAAAGTGTATCATTTGATAAAAAGCTAATTAGCTAGGCTTTAAACAATTAACATGCTAATGGAAGAGGGTGATTGGTGGTGGACTTATCAAAGGGGGATGAATAACATACATTCTGACGTGCCTCAGTGCATTTCAGTGTGTTGATACTTAATAGGATTTCCCGTAGCCCCCATTGTTTCTCTTTGAATTCTCATTCATGCTATCAAATCCTGTTCAACTGCCAACCTTTGCTGAAGCTCTTCCTGTCACTAGGGCTTTCCTGGCAGGTCAGCTGGTAAAGAACCTGCCTGCAATGCAGAAGACTCGAGTTTGATCCCTGGGTCAGGAAGATCCCCTGGAGAAGGAAATAGCAACCCACACCAGTATGCTTTCCTGGAGAATTCCAAGGACAGAGGAGCCTGGTGGGCTCTGGTCCATAGGGTCTCAAAGAGTCAGACATGACTTAGTGACAGACTAAGTCACTTTCCAGCTCCTTCCTACAGTGAATTTAATTATTTTCTAATTAACACCACTTTGTGTATCCTTGTGATTCTTCAGCATGTAAATCATACTTTAATCATACTTTTTATGTTCTTTTTGTGGTCCGCAATCCAACAGTATTGGTATCACTTGGGAACTGTTTAAACTTGGGTTCTCGACTCAGAGCTGCTGAATCAGAAACTCTGTGTGAGGAGGGGAGAGGTTAAGCAAGATCTCTAGGTGATTCTGATATTACGTGAGAACCTACTGTCCTCAGGACTTGCCTTGCTCCTATCACAAAGTAGATAATAAAAATCCTCACTGAGCCAAATTTCAGATTCTAAGCCTTTAATTCAGTACAAACATCACTAGTCTTCTGGATGACTTCCCCAAAGAAAATTCTCAAATGTTTTAAAAAGAAAAAGACAGACTAAAAGACAATTATTGACCCTGAACGTATTTATTTTGGCAATGAAACTAGTAAGAAGAATATACATATGTAAAATTGTGAAGAACTTTTCCAAATAAGCTTTATAAGAATGTTTACAGAGTATGTCCAAAAAACATGGAGCCAATGCCATAACTTAGTGCCAATTTATTTTTCCCTTCAAAAACATTATGTCTAACCATAAATTTAAGCTATGTGGAGGTCATGAAGTTGTTGGCAGGGATAGTCTCTCATTGAAACATAGCTTTTGTTGTTGTACTTGTTGTTTTGAGTTTCTCTTTACCACAAGAAATTATGTGCTGGGCTATGAACCTCAGGCATCTTGGGAATTAATAAATGCTGTCTCTGGCTTTTTATCTCCAAATAGCATCTTCTTCTTTAGGAAATAATACTATTAAATGAAAGAAATTAATTCTCTTCTGGTTGAAATAATCATTGTTTGGATATTTGACTTTGTGTTCTTTCAAAGGAATTAGAAGCAATCAAAGCTAGAACCTGGAATGAGCCAACTAAGCTAAATAGAAACAGTCATAGATACAGAGAACAAATGTGATTGCCGAAGGCTGTGGGGGTAGGGATAGGGGAATAGGTGAGGGAGATTAAGAGGTACAACTTCAGTTACAAAACAAATGAACTGTAGAGATGAAATGTACAGTGAGGGGAACACAGTAAGAATGTACTGTCTTTATGGGGCTTCCCTTGTGGCTCAGATAGTAAATAATAAGCCTGTAATGCAGGAGACCTGAGTTCTATCCCTGCATCAGGAAAATCCCCTGGAGAACAGCATGGATACCATTCCAGTATTCTTGCCTGGGGAATTCTATGGACAGAGGAGCCTGGTAGGATACAGTCCATGGGGTAGCACAGAGTTGGACACAGCTAAGACAACTAACACTGACTGACTGACCGATGTCTATATGGGGGCAGAGGTAACTGGACTTAGCATGGTGATCATTTTGAAATGCCCAGAAATATAGAATCATTATGTTGTCCACCAGGAACTACATAGCATTGCAGGACAATTAAACTTCAAAAAATAAACAAACTCCTAGAAAAGAGATAGATTTAAGATTCCCAGAGGGAGTGGCGGGTAGGGAGGTGCTACGCTGAAGGCAGTCAAAAGTTACAAGCTTCCAGTTATAAGACAAATAAGTATTAATACTAGGGATGTAAAGTATAACATGATTAATTAGCACTGCAGTACGCAATATACAAAAGTTGTTAAGAGAGTAAATCCTAAGAGTTTCATCACAAGGAAAAATATTTTTTTCTTTTTCTTTTCTTTTATATTTATACTGGATGTCACTAAACTTATGTGGTAATCTTTTCATGATGTACATTAGTCAAATTATTATTCTGTATACCTTAAACAGTGTTGTATGTCAATTATATCTCAATAAAACTGGGAGAAAAAACACTTGAACAAATTTCAATAACAGCAAAAAAATTTTAATAAATTTTTTAATTTTATTTTTATTAAAATAAAAAAATTAACAAAAAAATTTTAATAGAGTCTGAAAGAAGCAAATGTTTTCAATTCCACCCTGGGTACTACATCAATCAAATAACAATAAATAAGGAAATTATTTGACTAAGTAGTAACCTATTATTAGTATTCTTGAACACTGCTTCTGGCACTTTCTTTTGCTTAAGACTAATACATATACCCAGAATAATCTGAGCAGTTCATTATTGATAACAGTCATGTGGTATAAGTCAATACTTTTAATATTCCTCCCTGTGAAAGGGAATAACAGAGCAGGAGGAGAAAGATCTTTCATATCCATGATGAGCCTGTTCCCTAGGTGTTACACCCACCAGCACCAACCAATCCATCAGCACTACTCTTATTATTTTTTTTTTTAATCTTTTTGCCGGCAGAACAGCAATGTGGGATCTTAGTTCCCCAGCCAGGGATTTAACCCATGCCCCCAGCAATGGAAGCACAGAATCTTAACCACTGGACTGCCAGGGAAGTCCCTTCTTTCCCTTTGTGAAAAGAATTATTCTTTATTCACTGGAAGTTAAAGATCAGCACAGAAGAGCCTGAGGTTGAAATAAATTTTCTGAGCTGACAGGAGGGATGTATAGAGCCTCCACATTCTCTTTCCTCTGTCCTGCTTATCGACTAAAAAAAAAAATGGTTATGCAAATTTTAGCTACAGAGAAGTAGTACAGGAATTTCAATAAGGGAAGAGCTACAGACTAATAAATCTTTGTCTAAAGCATTCAAGTCCTTTGAAGAGGATCTAAGAAACAAAATTTTATCCCCTGCACTCAAAGGAACAAGATTCCAGAAACTTTTTCAATGCCAACTGTAGGGTAACTGTAGGGTAAATGTTTGTGTACCCTCAGAATTCATATTTTGAAATCCTAATGCCTAATGTGATGCTATCAGGAGATGGATCCTTTGGAAGGTGCTGCGGTCATGAGGAGGATGGAACCCTCATAAGTGGGACTAGTACCGATATAAAAGAGGCCCTCTGGAGGCTCAGCTGATAAAGAATCTGCCCGCAGTGCAGGAGACCCAGGTTCGCTCCCTGGGTTAGGAAGATCCCTTGGAGAAGGAAATGACAACCCACTCTAGTATTCTTGCCTAGAAAATCTCATGGACTGAGGAGCCTGGCAGGTTGCAGTCCATAGGGTCGCAAACAATCAAATACAACTGAGTGTCTGAGCATAAAAGAGACTCCATGACCTCCCTAGCTCCTTCCACCACATGAGGACATGATGAGAAGGTATTAGCTTATGAACAATCTAGAAGAAGGTTCTCATTAAAACATGACTATGCAGGACCATCTCAGACTTTGCAGATTCCAAAACTGTAAAAATTAAATTCCTGTTTTTTTATAAGCCACCCAATCTATGGCATTTTGTTATAGAAGCCCAAATGGACTAAGACATTGACTATGTATCTGCTACATATAGATAAAAACTCAAAGTCTCTGTTTAACTATCCAAATTGCTAAAGTCCCTGAATAGCCTACTGTGAACATCAAGGTTCATGTCAGATAATTTAACAGAAAGATTTGAAAGGTGTTTGAAAGAGCTGAATAACCAAACGTGGGTGCTTGGGGCAATCTAGTGATGAGTAACAGAATCTTTAATAACTTCTAGAACTTCTAGGTCTAGATTGACTAAAAGAGGAGGAGATGAAGGGACCAACCTCAAAAGCCAAACTGTGAGGCAAGAGCTGAAATACCAGCTGAACAACGATGGAGGGCCAGTCCTGCAGAGCCTATAACCATGATGAGACACAGCCACTGTCAGATAAGACTTTCCAATTCAAGCAAGTGAAAGGCATCTTGTCCCCTGGCCTCCCATCAAGATCTTCCATTGGCCAAACCTAGCCAGAAAGCATTTTCAAGACAGTCCAAAAAAACAGAGTAGGAGAAGAGTTGGGAAATGGATCTGAGAGCAAATAAGCCACTCTGAGTAGCTCATTATTGATAATATTCTCATGGTATAAATCATCTCACCTTACTATAACAGTTTTTGTTTTTAATGCTTTTGGGGACAATAAAATGCAATGAGACATGCAGAGCTGTGTTACATTTGAAGATTAATGGATGAATGGTGGCAGTCCTTCTAAGTGAATTATTCCTAATTTAGAAACAAAAACTGTTTTAAAGCTGCTCCCAAAGTGCAGCCATGAGAACATGTACACTAGCACTTTTTATTCATATACCATCATAAGTGTATCCCATATGTTACAGCAATTATGCTTTTCTGAAATGAAATCCTTGCATCCCATGACAGCCTCTGAGAATGGGTTCCCTAATGTATAAGGTACTAACTTCATAAAACTCATGTGGAAACACATGGTATTAAATGAGGTTTTACATAACTTGAAAAATGTAGAAGATTGATGAGGATTTACATAAGGTCAACTTAAAAAAATAACAATTATGATTATTAAAATATATCTATTTAAAATATGCTGAATATTAAGTCAAACATTAACTTAGTAATCATCTGTTACAAATCTCCACCTCCTCCTGCCATTGGCTATTCCTCCTCCAAATCCTGACTTACTTCAATGCAGCTTGGACTGCATGTCTCTCACTCAGAGAATTAGATGCTTGTGAGGCTACACAATAAGGTAAAATTAGGTATCATTTGTTGAGTACTTACCAGAATGATGTACGTTCGTTTCCAAGGCAAACCATTCAATATCACGGTAATCCAAGCCTATGCCCCAACCAGTAATGCTGAAGAAGCTGAAGTTGAACGATTCTATGAAGACCTACAAGACCTTTTAGAACTAACACCCAAAAAAGATGGCCTTTGCATTACAGGGGACTGGAATGCCAAAGTAGGAAGTCAAGAAACACCTGGAGTAACAGGCAAATTTGGCCATGGAGTATGGAATGAAGCAAGGCAAAGGCTAATAGAGTTTTGCCAAGAGAACACACTGGTCATAGCAAACACTCTCTTCCAACAACACGAGAGAAGACTCTACACATGGACATCACCAGATGGTCAACACCAAAATCAGACTGATTATATTCTTTGCAGCCAAAAATAGAGAAGCTCTATACAGCCAGCAAAAACAAGACTGGGAGCTGACTGTGGCTCAGATCATGAACTCCTTTTAGCAAAATTCAGACTGAAATTGAAGAGAGTAGGGAAAACCACTAGGCCATTCAGGTGTGACCTAAATCAAACCCCCTATGATTATACAGTGGAAGTGAGAAATAGACTTAAGGGACAGATCTGACAGATAGAGTGCCTGATGAACTATGGAATGAGGTTCGTGACATTGTACAGGAGACAGGGATCAAGACCATCCCCATGGAAAAGAAATGCAAAAAAGCAAAACGGCTGTCTGAGGAGGCCTTACAAATAGCTGTGAAAAGAAGAGAAGCGAAAAGCAAAGGAGAAAAGGAAAGATATAAGCATCTGAATGCAGAGTTCCAAAGAATAGAAAGGGGAGATAAGAAAGTCGCCTTAGTAATCAATGCAAAGAAATAGAGGAAAACAACAGAATGGGAAAGACTAGAGAGCTCTTCAAGAAAATTAGAGATACCAAGGGAATATTTCATGGAAAGATGGGCTTGATAGAGGACAGAAATGGTATGGACCTAACAGAAGCAGAAGATATCAAGAAGAGGTGGCAAGAATACACAGAAGAACTGTACAAAAAAGAGCTTCACAACCCAGATAATCATAATGTCATGATCACTCACCTAGAGCCAAACATCCTGGAATGTGAAGTCAAGTGGGCCTTAGAAAGCATCACTACAAACAAAGCTAGTGGAGGTGATGGAATTCCAGTGGAGCTATTTCACCTAAAAGATGATGATATGAAAGTGTCGCACTCAATATGCCAGCAAATTTGGAAGACTCAGCAGTGGCCACAGGACTGGAAAAGGTCAGTTTTCATTCCAATCCCAAAGAAAGGCAATGCTAAGGAATGCTCAAACTACCGCACAATTGCTCTCATCTCGCATGCTAGTAAAGTAATGCTCAAAATTCTCCAAGCCAGGACTCAGCAATATGTGAACCACGAACTTCCAGATGTTCTAGCTGGTTTTAGAAAAGGCAGAGGAACCAGAGATCAAATTGCCAACATTCACTGGATCATCGAAAAAGCAAGAGAGTTCCAGAAAAAACATCTATTTCTGCTTTATTGACTATGCCAAAGCCTTTGACTGTGTGGATCACAATGAACTGTGGAAAGTTCTAGAGAGATGGGAATACCAGACCACCTCACTTGCCTCTTGAGAAATCTATATGCAGGCCAGGAACCAACAGTTAGAACTGGACATGGAACAACAGACTGGTTCCAAATAGGGAAAGGAGTGCATCAAGGCTGTATATTGTCACCCTGCTTATTTAACTTCTATGCAGAGTACATCATGAGAAATGCTGGGCTGGAAGAAGCACAAGCTGGAATCAAGATTGCCGGGAGAAATATCAATCACCTCAGATATGCAGATGACACTACCCTTATGGCAGAAAGTAAAGATGAACTAAAAAGCCTCTTGATGAAAGTGAAAGAGGAGAGTGAAAAAGTTGGCTTAAAGCTCTACACTGAGAAAACTAAGATCATGGCATCCAGTCCCATCACTTCATGACAAATAGATGGGGAAACAGTGTCAGACTTTATTTTTGGGGGCTCCAAAAATCACTGCAGATGGTGATTGCAGCCATGAAATTAAAAGACACTTACACCTTGGAAGGAAAGTTATGACCAACCTATATAGGATATTAAAAAGCAGAGATATTACTTTGCCAACAAAGGTCCATCTAGTTAAGGCGATGGTTTTCCCAGTAGTCAAGTATGAATGTGAAAGTTGGACTGTGAAGAAAGAAGAGCACCGAAGAATTGATGCTTTTGAACTGTGGTGTTGGAGAAGGCTCTTGAGAATCCCTTAGACTGCAAGGAGATCCAACCAGTCAATCCTAAAGGAGATCTGTCTTGGTGTTCATTGGAAGGACTGATGCTAAAGCTGAAACTCCAATACTTTGTCTACCTCATGCGAAGAGTTGACTCAGTGGAAAAGACCCTGATGCTGGGAGGGATTGGGGGCAGGAGGAGAAAGGGACAACAGAGGATGAGATAGCTGGATGGCATCACCGACTCTATGGACATGAGTTTGGGTGAACTCCGGGAGTTGGTGATGGAAGTGGAGGCCTGGTGTGCTGCGATTCATGGGGTCGCAAAGAGTCGGACATGACTGAGTGACTGAACTGAACTCAACTACCACCGGCAGGTATTATGCTAAATGCATTACATACTGCATCAGCGTCTGGTGCTCAGTCATGTTGTGTCTGACTCTGCGGCACCATGGACTGTAGCCTGCCAGGCTCCTCTGTCCATGGAATTCTCCAGGCAAGAATACTTAGTGGATTGCCATTTCCTACTGCAGGGGATCTTCCCGATCCAGAGATTCAACCTCTGTCTCTTGCATCTCCTGCATCAGCAGGCAGATTCTTTACCACTAGCCCCACCTGAGAAGCATCTCAGTCTTCCACAAAACCCTATGATTCAGTTACAAAATAAATGTCACAGGTATGAAGCATACTATGTGGAAATATAGTCAATAATGATGTCATATCATTTTAGGTGATAGATGACAACTATGAGTAACATGATGATCATTTTGAAATATACAGAAATATCAAATCAATACATTGTATACCAGAAACTCACAGTGTTACAGGTCAGTTATACTATAAAAACAAACAAAAAATCAGAAAAAGAAGGCAGGTTTTGTGGTTACCTGGGGTGCTGTTAAGTGAGGGGATGGTATGAAAGTAGTCAAAGGGTACAAACTTTCAATTAAAAGATAAGCAAATACTGGGGATATAATGAACGACATGATTAATATAATTAACACTTGTATGTTATATACATACAAAAAAATGGTTAAGAGTAAATCCTGAGTTCTCATTACAAGGAAAATTTTTTTTCCTATTTCTTTATTGTTATATGTATATGAGATGATTGTTGTTTACTAAAAACTCCTTTGGGAATCATTTCATGATGTGTGTAAGTCAGATTCTTATAATGCACACTTTAAACTTACACAGTGCTGTATGTACACTATAGCCCAATAAAGCTGAAAGAAGAAAAAGAAATCCTGAAATGACTATTGTCAACACCCTCGTTTTACAGATGAAGACACTGAAGCACAGAGATTAAGGAATTTGCCACTGGTTACACAGCAGATTGCCTGAGAAGATTTTTTTAGTCTGGTACAGTATGTGCCTTTGCCACTAAAATAACGTATTTCCCTTAGACGAAAGAAGAGCGAAAGTTAATGCTGAAGGTAAAGTAAATAAAAATGATAATGCCCCAATATGAGTAAAATAAATGCTACAAGGAAAGGTAGTTAAAGTGTTAAAGGGGTAGGCGCAGGAGAGGTCTGTCCAGGTCAGCTGGTCCATCAAAAGTTCATTTGGGCCCTACTAAGTTCCAGCACTGTGCCAGGTTCTAGGCACATGAAGATAAAGTTCGCATGGTGTCTGCCTAGAAGGGCACACAAGCTAACAGAAAGAAAGGGATATGTGTATATACAGCTTACAAAAGGATGCATTATACAAATCATATATATGCGTGAACTGAACTGAAGTCACTTCAGTCATTGTCTGACTCTTTGCGACTCATGGACTGTAGCCTGCCAAGCTCCTATGTCCTTGGGACTCCCCAGACAAGAATACTGGAGTGGACTGCCGTGCCCTCCTCCAGGGAATCTTCCCAACCCAAGGTCAAACCCGTGTCTCATATGTCTGCTGCACTGGGCAGGTGAATTTTTTAACACTAGCACCAACTGGGAAGAAATTTTATATTTATATACAAATCATATGTAAATATAAAACATGCAAAGTGTAAAGGTAGGCGCCATCATTTTATTTTTTAAATAAATCTTTTTTTAAGTCTTTATTAATTTGTTACAAATTAATTTGCTTCTGCTATTTATGTTCTGTTGTTTGTTTTTTTGGCAGACAGGCACATGAAATCTTAGCTCTCCAACCAAGTATCAAACCTGTACCCACTGAATTAGGTGAAGTCTTAACCACTGGACCACAAGGAAAGTCTCACTATCATTTTAAAATTAAAATTACAAAAAATTTTACTAATCAGTTCCTAAGAAAATTCCCAAGAATTACAAATTCTAATTCATAACATGCTTTCTAGATAGACGTTTTTATTCCCCCATTACCCAACCCCAGGCATTCCTTTGCAAAATTAGTCACTTTCAGGACTCAATGGACCTTGAGAGGTCATCTCCATTTCCTGCAAGCCTATCCCATCTCTGTCTTAACATACCAGACAGATGAGAAAATACTACTTCTGTAGGCAGCCAGAGGAAGAGATTTCACAATCTCATTTAGTAGTCCATTCCAAAGTTAAGCAGTCCATTGGGTCACCCAGCTTTCCCTCCCATATTGTCTTAAGGGCCAGTATTGTGTTCTTTCTAGAAAAGAAAAGTCTAGGCTCCTGACATGATAGACAGATAGACAGATAATATGTTTATATGTTTGCACATATATTTATATGTTTATATATAAACATAAACACATATATATCATGAAAGTTGAAATATCATCAGCAACTTCTAAGTTTTGCTCAAAACCCTTGATTTCTAGATATTCTAATCACTTTCTGCCATTTGTCTTTACTTGCAGAACACAAACTGATGGCCTTAAATCAATGAATTAAAAATCAAAATGAAACAAAACTGATATCTACAAAGTTTTGGGACTTAATGAGACAACTTCACATTGAGCATCCCATCAAATTCCTACAACTTAATGTGAAAAAAATGTAAATATATTTTCTGGAGGATGTCTTTCTATTCTATGGAGGATATTTTTCTCCATGAAATAACTCTAATAATTTAGTTTTATGAATAAGATTATTTTTACACAACAATTTCATCTTCCCTAAACCCAGAAATGAGATTTGAGCTTCACTAAGAAAGTTATATATTGAGACACTTGTCATAAGGAATGAAACTTAATCTTCTCTACTACTCAATTGAGAAATTCTTCCCAGAGCCCATTTTTCCAGGTAAATACCTGACAAAAACATATTTTCTTCTTTCTTCCATCAGAGACTGTCTATCTGCTGTTTGAGACAAAAATAAACCCAGCACTCTTTAGCTGGTTCTTGAAGAGGATCTTAAATGATGTGTAACACAATTTACTTCTTAATATTTTATATAATCTTAAAATGTGTGTTATCATGCTTAAAATTTTTAAATAAATTCAGGCTCTTTCCAACAGATCATAAATCCAATTTGCTTAATTAATTTGAACATAAAATATGACTTTGGAAATTGGGTTTTTGGCAGATATGTTCTATAATTTGAATGAGCTAAATTTGCAACTTCAATATTTTGAGAAAAAATATACTTAAGGCAATGTTAAAAGATTAAAAATATATAAAAATGCTAAATGGACAAAGATTAAAAAATAACCATTCCAAATTTCCCACTTTTTTTAGTATATTGAATTAAACAAGGAACTTCTAAGTTAAAAAGCAGCACAGATTACCCATAATTATTTGTTAAGTCTTGATAAAACCATTTTGGTATGATTCCCAGAAAGTGAGAAAGTAAACTATTCTAATGATTAACAAATCCTTTTACAAGTCAAATGATTTCCTTTTCTCTGTTTTTAATTAAAATCGAAGAAGATGCAAATTAATAAATCATTAAAATATCAATTTTCATAATAGATTTAGAGTGTGTATTTCATCTATTGCTGGGTGATAGATTTTGTCAAAACTTAGTAGCTTAAGACAGCACACATTTCTTAGCTCATGGTTTCTATGGCTCAGAGTCCAAGCATAGCTTAGTTAGATCCTCCAAGTGAAGCTATGTCAAGAAGCTGCAATGAAGGTATCAGCAGTGCTAATGTCATTTCAACATTCAACTGGGGTACAATCCACTTCTGTGCTGTTAGTGGTTGTTGGCAAGACTTCGTCGCTCGCAGGCTCTTGGACTCAAGGTCTCTGTTCTTCACTGGCTGTCGGCCAGAGGCTGCTTCAGTTCCTTGTTTTGTGAGCCTCTCCAGAGGACAGCTGTTAACATGGCAACTGCCTTCACCAGAGTGAGCAGGGGAGAGAGGGAGAAAGTGGCAGGTGGAAGTCAGTCTTTCATAATCTAATCTCAGAAGTGATTCCCACTATTTCTGTCATCTTGTTCATTAGAAGTGAGTCACTAGAACTAGCCTGATCTTGAAAGGAAGGGACCACAGAAAGGTATAAATGCCAGGAGATGGGGTCCGTGGGAATGTTCAGTGGTTGCCTACCACAGATTGGTTTCTGTTGCCTTTAACAGAAAGAGTTCTAATTGAGTTTTCCGCAAAGTTTTGATGATATTAAGTTAGCGTTATGACCACTGAAATGCAGGGATACCAGAATTCTAACAGAGCTACCCTTTTCCTGAGGTTCCAGATAGAATTTTATGCATGAGGGACACAGCAACAACAACAAAAAGGCAACGCAAACCTTTTTTTCTTAGCTGGGCTTGAACTGAAACCCATACATATGCATACACAAAATTAAGCCTGTGGTTTTGGCTCATAATCACTCCTAATTCAAAACTCTAACATTACTAAGGGCTGGCCACATAGGAAGAAAGGAAACTAAAGAAATGAAAGTGTCTTATGAACACAAGAGTGCCCAAATGTATACATGCCTAAATCCAGAAAGCAAAGGAAGAAATGAGTCCTATGAATAAAGAGAGTTTTAAGAGGACATCTGAAAGACAAAGCCCAGTGTGAACTAAAGCCGCATATTGAAATATGATAATATGACTGCTCATTGGCCTTGATGGAGGCAAAACAGAAACTCCTTCTTGTCGACTTCAAATCATGTATACACCATGATCAATTTCATAATAATGAAATATAGCAACTCACTTATCCAAATGTCATTAACCCAGCAAATTGAAGTCATTGAAATTCAGTTAAATGTCAGAAAGAGAATTACTACAAAATAGTCTCAGTTAATACACTAGGTCCTTGTACTTTTCTTTGGAAGGAATGATGCTAAAGCTGAAACTCCAGTACTTTGACCATCTCATGTGAAGAGTTGACTCATTGGAAAAGACTCTGATGCTGGGAGGGATTGGGGGCAGGAGAAGAAGGGGACGACAGAGGATAAGATGGCTGGATGGCATCACTGACTCGATGGACTTGAGTCTGAGTGAACTCCAGGAGTTGGTGATGGACAGGGAGGCCTGGCGTGCTGCGATTCATGGGGTCACAAAGAGTCGGACACGACTGAGTGACTGAACTGAACTGAACTGAAGGAAAGATTGTTAGGCTCATATTTAAAGTTATTTATTCTAAGTGCACAGAAGTTTAGAAAACAATAAAATGGTAGGGAGCAAGAATGTACTTTCACATTACTCATAAGAAAGAAGAGATAGAAGATTAACAATCCACAATACAAATGAGAAATTTAATACAGAAATACCCCAGCCATCCCTGAGGTTAGCACCCTAGTTTGTTATGGAATAAGAGTTGATATTCTCATAAATATATATTTATTGAACACCTATCCACAATCCTAGGCACTGTGCATATGCCAGAGACTAAAACACATTCCTACCCTGGAACTTGGATTCTACCAGGGAGAGACATTAAAAAAAAAAAAAAAGGAAGTTTATATAACAGGGAGTGCTAACTATGGGTATTCACAAGGGAGTTCAATAAATAACATCTCTGTGCTCTGATTCCAAGCAAACTGAAAAATAAGGTTAAAGTGAAAGACAGATGACTAGATCGAGTATTACCTTTATCACTGACAAAGGTTTGGTTGAGGGATGTGCCTGACAAGTATGTTAACCAGTCATTCTGAACCCACCACTTGGACAGACTTTCCCTTCCAGTCACAGGCAATCCTAGACAAGGAAGACCTCTTAGAAGGAACAGCCTGGGCTAAGACTTCTGGCATGTTAAACCAGGAGGACACCGACCACTCAGGAGAGAAATGGAAGAACTCAACACCAGTGTGCACAATGTGTTCTTCTCAAACATTTAAATTAGGTAAGTCAGTTTCTCATCCTTAGGTGCTCACTGAGAAAAGGATTAAGGAGACACCATTAGTATTAAACCTATCCAACTCCCTCCACATGGAAGCCTTGAAGAAGTACTTCTACCCTCTTATTCAACATTCACCAAACTTTCGATTTTTTAATCCATTGGGCTTAACTGTTAAGCTTATGACTAAACATGGGTTTTGCTATCCATCTCAGAGGAGAAGAAAGCAATTTATTAGAATAATCCTGCTGTTGTCTTCTTGAAGCAACTGCTCTAATACCCTAACTTCTTTAGGGAGTATATTCTTGGGAGGTTTAGAATTTGCTCCCAAAAAAAACCCTAAAATATTTTTTGTAGTTAAAATTCATTCCCTTAGATTAGTTCAGAAAGTCCTTGGGTGCCCAGGAAGGTGGATAGGTAAATATATTTGGGGTAAAGATATCTTGCCCATAAATATATTCCATTAAATTGTTAATCAACTGTACTCCAATATAAAATAAAAAGCTTAATCATAAAAAAAAAAAGAATACCACCAAGAGATAGCTATTGGCACCCTAAATTATTAAACTAACTCCAAGGTTACTCTGTACCAAGGTTGGTAACCTATTTCTCCTGCCTAACTGTGATAAACCATGTTGTCCTAAAGAGCGTACCAGAGATTCTGCAGTAAAAATAAACAATTTAAGACAGTCTATAATAACATGGCTAATAAAGATGATCCATGATTAGATACAAGCTCTCTTCTGTTATCTAATTTCAGAGAAAATTTGAAAGGTCAAAGATTAAATCTCTGCAATTTAATGTCCAAAAGGATTAAAATTCAGTGGAATCAAACACTCTTGCCCATGAGAGTTAAAGGTCAATAAAATTCAGATCCAAATTTTTCACCAAAGTCTCTTACTCTGCTTGAAAGGGGTTCTTAGTAGTCAGGGTATAGTTGGGGGTCTTTTAATCAGCTGCAGTGTGTGCTGTCTCTTATAAGAAGTGGTTGCCTAGGGCTACATAAGTCCACTGCCAAGTCTTTGATGCAGTTCCCTTATTATAGAGTCCAAAAAGTTAATTGGACACATAAGTATGACACAGAACCAGCCAGCATCCACTAAATTAGAAGATAAACAAGTCCCTCCAAAACTATTATCTCAGGAAAAACCATGTATCTTAAACCAAATATTTAGTGTTGCAGAGACTCAATGTTATCTTTTTAAAAACTGAGGATAGATAGCTTTGCCAGAATGTCAGTCAGTCTAAACCAGATGCCCAAAGCCCAATACCTTGGGACTCATCTTGCTGCTGTGCTGTGCTCAGTTGTGTCCAGCTCTTTGCAACCTCATGAACTGTAGCTCTCCAGGCTCCTCTGTCCATGGGATTCTCCAGGCCAGAATACTGGAGTGGAGATGGCCATTTTCTTCTCCAGGGGATCTTCCCAACCCAGGGATCGAACCAGAGTCTCCTGCATCTTCTACACTACAGACAGATTCTTTATCTGCTGAGACATCAGAGAAGCCTGCGGACTTAAATTAGAATAGGGCTTTCCTCATAGCTCAGTTGGTAAAGAATCTGCCTGCAATGCAGGAGACCCAGGTTTGATTCCTGGGTTGGGAAGATCCCCTGGAGAAGGAAAGGGCAACACACTCCAGTATTCTTGCCTGGAGAATTCCATGGACAGAGGAGCCTGGCGGGCTACAGTCCATGGGGTTTCAAGAGTCAGACACAATTGGGTGACTTTCACTCACTCATTTCAGTAAGAAGTTAGCTTTAATTGAACATTCAACATGCAGTGGAGGAAGGACTCCACCTCCCTCCTGTGTCTCCTTTCAGTATGTAGCATTGACAAGTTGCTGTCTTCTTACAAGACTGAAATTTCACATTGGTGAGAGCATCACTCACCAGTTCTTTGTCAAGGATCCTCACATTTCCACTGTGCTTATCCAATTTCCATTTCTCTGTTCCAGCACTCCATTTGAAAAACGAGCGTGGGCTCTATTCATGATCATCACACTCCCTTGCAATGTGAATGTGGTTCGAGGCTACAGTAGCTACTTCTTGGTTCAAGGCTACAATGGTTGTTTCTTCTACTCATCAAGACATTGTTTAGAACTAAAATCCCAGCTTGCTGTCATTTTCTCCCTCATACAAAATTAACCAATCAAGAACCAACTCAAGACCACATAGTGAGAAGGAACTCACTTTGATGAAAAGTCGGACTCAACTGAGCAATTAACAGTTTCTTTCACTAGGGAAAAGGAGTGATATTAACCAGATCCCTTCAGGCCCTAATGATTGATGCACTGAAAATTAAAGAAAGGATTGGAAGTTGGGGAAGTGCCATAATTTGTCAGCAAGGGAGGATTCTGGTGTTGTGAGAGCATGCAGCTTCTGGTTTGGGATTTTATTGTGAGGGTAGGTATACTGACTTTAGCCATTTGTAGAGCATTATACTTGGGCAGTTTTTAACTACTATGGCCTGGGCAAGAGGCTTTAAGCCTTGGGCCACGCAATATTTTACCCTTGGTGATGACTTCATTGTGGACAGATGTTTCCATAGTCCACTCTGTTTCCACAGGGCCAAGACTGTGGATTCTGGGCCTCAGAGAGCCAAGGCTGCTTGGGCCTCAGCAAGGGCACAGGGATCTCTTGTTTGTTTGTTTAGTCGCTAAGTCATGCCTGACACTTTGTAACCCCATGGACTGTAGCCCACCAGGCCTCTCTGTCCATGGGATTTCCCAGGCAAGATTACTGGAGTGGGTTGCAATTTCCTTCTTCAGGGGATCTTTCCAACACAGTGATCAAAACTGCATCCCTCAGTTCTGAATAAATTGAGATGTAAGATGACATAGAATAAAGAGCACAAAATAGCACCTTTGTTACTGATAAAGGCTAAATAAGAGAGTCTAGCTAAAAACGCTAAACGTCATTGAACTTCAGATTGAGGAAAACTTACCCATGCTTTCACAGAAAGCATAAGTGGAGCAGGTCCTCTCACCTGCCGTGGAGGGAGATACACCTCCAAGGGGCAAGAAAAAAAAAAAAAAAAAAAGAACAATGAGCCAAAAACGCCCATTTTGTTCTTACCCAATAGGCCAATCAGATAAATCAATCCATTTTCCTGGGGTGGAGTGAACAAAGAGGCCACGAGCTTTACTAATTGTGCTTCCTGCACATTGAAGGAAACCCCTGGGTAAAGCACATGGCTAAAATAAGGCAACAGTAAGTGGAACAGGGAAAAATAAAGCAAAGTGAGATCAATAAGGAATAAGAGCAGGAACAGCGATTTTATGTTAAGATGGTGTTTGAAACCGACCTGCCCAAGTGAGGCAGCTAGTCCTGCGGTACCTGGGAGAAGGCAGAAAGAACAGGTACAAAGGTCCTGAGGAAGAAGCATTCTTGGTATATCAAAGCAGTGGGTTTTGACCAGGGTTGTTTTGCTCCGCCACCCCCAGAGGACATCCGGCAAAGTCTGGGGATTTTTTTTTTTTTTGTCATCACAATGCAGGACTGCTACTGTCATCTATTCAGTAGAGCCTTTGGGATGCTATCAAACACTCTACAATGGACAGAGCAACCCCCTCCCCCACCACAGCAGAGCATATGCCAGTAGCCTGGAGAGTGTTTTAGGAACACACCAGGGAAGCCTGTGACAAAACAGTGTAGGACAATACAAGAGAGATGGAAGATGAAGTCCGAGAGGCGGTGGATGCCAAGGCCATGTGGGACCTTGTAGATCATGGTAAGGACTTTGAATTTTACTCTGAAAGAGTTTCAAAGCCATCAGAGAGGTTTAACCAGAGAAGTGACATAGGCTGATCACATTTTTAAAGGCCTGATCACCAGTAATCACCAGCTAGAGAATGGGTGCTAGGGAGGCAGGGGTGGAAGCAAGGAGAGGCTATTGAGCTCCAAGTGAGGGGCAGTGGTCATCATGGTGGAGATGGAGACATGTGGGTTTCTGAAAGTCTTCTGAAGGTGGAGTAAGAAGAGCTCACTGAGGGCTTAGTTGTGTGAGATGAGAGAAACAGGGAAGTCAAAGAGGACACCAAAGTTTTTGACCTAAGCGAACAGAAAAATGGAAAGGACATTTGCTGAAATAAAAATGACTGCAGGAGGAAGAACTTTTATTTATTGTTTTTTATCTCTGTGCTGGGTCTTCCTTGCTGTATGCAGCCTTTTGCTAGTTTCAGAGTGAGGCTTACTCTCTAGTTATGGTGCACAGACTTCTCATTGTGGTGGCTTATCTTGTTCTGGAGTACTGACTCCGGGTGTGTGGGCTTCGGTAGTTGCAATGTGGCCCCTAGAGCTTGGGCCCAGTAGTTGTGGCACATGGGCTTAGTTGCTCCATGACAAGTGGAATCTTTCCTGACCAGGGATGAACCTGTGTCCCCTGCATTGCCAATTGGATTCCCAACCACTGGACCACCAGGGAAGTCCAGAGGAAGAACTTTTAGAAGGAAAATGAGGGATTCATTTGGAGATGGCATCCAAGTGGAAGAGACAACTGTATAATCTGGTTATAGGAAAGAAGTCCAGAAGGAGGTGCTGATGGTGATATTTAAAATGTTTAAAACCAGGAAGTTAGGGAGCTCACCTGAGGACCAGGTATGGAAAGAGAAGATTGGATATGCAAGGATTGAGCCCCAGGGCACTTGACAGTTTAGGATATAAGAAAATGAGAAAAAACTGGCAAAGGAGACAGAGAAGCCCTAGTGTAGGAATAAAACATAAAGAGTGGTATCTGAAACACAAATGGCCATTATAATCATGACTTTGTTGTTGCTGTGGTTCAGTTACTAAATCCTGTCCAACTCTTTGTGACCCCATGGACCGCAGCACATCAGGTTCCTCTGTCCTCTGCTATCACCTAGAGCTTGCTCAAATTTGTGTCCATTGAGTCAGTGAGGACATCCAACCATCTCTTCTTCTGCCTCCGCCTTCTCTTTCTGCCTTCAGTCTTTCCCAGCATAAGGGTCTTTTCCTGTGAGTCAGCTCTTCGTATCAGGTGGCCAAATTATTGGGGCCTCAGCTTTAGTCCTTCCCATGAATATTCAGGGTTGATCTCCTTGGATTGACTGGTTTGATCTCCTTGCTGTCCAAGGGACTATCAACAGTCTTCTCAAGTACACACTTTATAAGCCTCATCTTCGGCACTTAACTCTCACATCTGTACATGACTACTGGAACCATAGCTTTTACTATACAGACCTTTGTCACCAAATGATGTCTCTTAAAATGCATAACTTTTTAAATATCCACTAGATAGCATATTCAAAAGCAGAGACATTACTTTGCCGACTAAGGTGCACCTAGTCAAGGCTATGGTTTTTCCAGTAGTCATGTATGGTTGTGAGAGTTGGACTGTGAAAAAGGCTGAGTTCCAAAGAATTGGTGCTTTTGAACTGTGGTGTTGGAGAAGACTCTGGAGAGTCCCTTGGACTGCAAGGAGATCCAACAAGTCCATTCTGAAGGAGATCAACTCTGGGATTTCTTTGGAAGGACTGATGCTAAAGCTGAAGCTCCAGTACTTTGGCCACCTCATGCAAAGAGCTGACTCACTGGAAAAGACTCTGATGCTGGGAGGGATTGGGGGTGACAGAGGATGAGATGGCTGGATGTCATCACTGACTCGATGCACGTGAGTCTGAGTGAACTCCGGGAGTTGGGGATGGACATGGAGGCCTGGCGTGCTGGGATTCATAGGGTCGCAAAGAGTCGGACACGACTGAGCGACTGAACTGAACTGAACTGAACTGAGAGCCAGACATCTTGGAATGTGAAGTCAAGTGGGTCTTAGGAAGCATCACTACAAACAAAGCTAGTGGAGGTGATGGAATTCCAGTTGAGTTATATCAAATCCTAAAAGGTGATGCTGTGAAAGTGTTGCACTCGATATGCCAGCAAATCTGGAAAACTTAGCAGTGGCCACAGGACTGGAAAAGGTCAGTTTTCATTCCAATCCCAAAGAAAGGCAATGCCAAAAAATGCTCAGACTACTGTACATTTGCACTCATCTCACACGCTAATAAAGTAATGCTCAAAAGTCTCCAAGCCAGGCTTCAGCAATATGTGAACCATGAACTTTCAGATGTTCCAGCTGGTTTTAGAAAAGGCAGAGGAACCAGAGATCAAATTGCCAACATCTGCTGGATCACAGAAAAAGCAAGAGAGTTCCAGAAAAACATCTATTTCTGCTTTATTGACTATGCCAAGCTTTTGACTGTGTGGCTCACAGTAAACTGTGGAAAATTCTGAAAGAGATGGGAATACCAGACCACCTGACCTGCCTCTTGAGAAATCTGTATGCAGGTCAGGAAGCAACAGTTAGAACTGGACATGGAACAACAGACAGGTTCCAAATAGGAAAAGGAGTACATCAAGGATGTATATTGTCACCCTGCTTATTTAACTTCTGTGCAGAGTACATCGTGAGAAATGCTGGGCTGGATGAAGCACAGCTGGAATCAAGATTGCTGGGAGAAATATCAATCACCTCAGATATGCAGATGACACCACCCTTATGGTAGAAAGCAAAGAAGAACTAAAGAGCCTCTTGATGAAAGTGAAAGAGGAGAGTGAAAAAGTTGGCTTAAAGCTCTACACTGAGAAAACGAAGATCATGGAATCTGGTCCCATCACTTCATGACAAATAGATGAGGAAAGAGTGGAAACAGTGGCTGACTTTATTTTGGGGGGCTCCAAAATCACTGCAGATGGTAATTGCAGCCATGAAATTAAAAGACGCTTACTCCTTGGAAGGAAAGTTATGACCAATCTAGACAGCATATTAAAAAGCAGAGATGTTACTTTGCCAACAAAGGTCCATCTAGTCAAGGCTGTGGTTTTTCCAGTGGTCATGTATGGATGTGAGAGTTGGACTGTGAAGAAGGCTGAGCGCTGAAGAATTGATGCTTTTGAACTGTGGTGTTGGAGAAGACTCTTGAGAGTCCCTTGGATTGCAAGGAGATCCAATTAGTCCATCCTAAAGGAGATCAGTCCTGGGTGTTCATTGGAAGGACTGATGCTGAAGCTGAAACTTTGGCCACCTGATGCGAAGAGCTGACTCATTTGAAAAGACCCTAATGCTGGGAAAGATTGAGAGCAGGAGGAAAAGGGGATGACAGAGGTTGAGATGGTTGGATGGCATCACCGACTCAGTGGACATGGGTTTGGGTATACTCTGGCAGTTGGTGATGGATAGGGAGACCTGGTGTGCTGCGGTTCATGGGTTCACAAAGAGTCGGACACAACTGAGTGACTGAACTGAACTGAAAACATAATTTAAGTAGATTTTATAAGTTATACTAATTATTTTGGAAAGTCAGATATGATTAATAATAGAGTTTCCAAGGAGCATTCTGATGCATTGTGGGTGTCAAGGGCAAAAGTGCAAAAGAGTAATTCATTTGGTTTTCAGCTTACATTGTTGTTTTGTGGTTTTTAATTGATTTTTAAAATACATATTTTTAACATGCTGACAGCTCTATCTTTTGATGCTGTGAAAGTGCTACATTTAATATGCCAGCATATTTGGAAAACTCAGCAGTGGTCACAGGACTGGAAAAGGTTAGCTTTCCTTCCAATCCCAAAGAAAGGCAATGCCATAGATTGCTCAAACTACCACGTAATTGCACTCATCTCACGTGCTAGTAAAGTAATGCTCAAAATTCTCCATGCCAGTCTTCAATAGTACATAAACCGTGAACTTCTAGATGTTCAAGCTGCTTTTAGAAAAGGCAGAGGAACCAGAGATCAAATTGCCAGCATCCACTGGATCATAGAAAAAGCAAGAGAGTTCTAGAAAAACATCTATTTCTGCTTTATTGACTATGCCAAAGCCTTTGACTGTGTGGATCACAATAAACTCTGGAAAATTCTAAAGGAGACAGGGATACCAGACCACCTGACCTGTCTCCTGAGAAATCTGTATGTAGGTCAAGAAGCAACAACTAGAACTGGACATGGAACAACAGTTCCAAATCAGGAACAGAGTACGTCAAGGCTGTATACTGTCACCCTGCTTATTTAACTTATATGCAGAGTACAGCATGCGAAATGCTGGACTGGATGAAGCAAAAGCTGGAATCAANTGTAGGTCAAGAAGCAACAACTAGAACTGGACATGGAACAACAGACTGGTTCCAAATCAGGAACAGAGTATGTCAAGGCTATATACTGTCACCCTGATTATTTAACTTATATGCAGAGTACAGCATGCGAAATGCTGGACTGGATGAAGCAAAAGCTGGAATCAAGATTGCGGGGGAAATATCTAGTCAGTCAATCCTAAAGCAAATCAGTTCTGAATATTCATTGGAAGGACTGATGCTGAAGCTGAAACTCCAATACTTTGGCCACCTGATGCAAAGAGCTGACTCATTTGAAAAGAACCTAAGGCTGGGAAAGATTGAAGGTGGGAGGAGAAGGGGTCGATAGAGCATGAGATGGTTGGATGGCATCACCGACTCAATGTACATGAGTCTGAGCAAGCTCCAGGAGTTGGTGATGGACAGGAAAGCCTGGTGTGCTGCAGTCCTCGAGGTCACAAAGAGTCAGATACGACTGAGCTAC
Source organism: Redunca redunca (assembly GCA_006410935.1). Taxonomy (NCBI): domain Eukaryota; kingdom Metazoa; phylum Chordata; class Mammalia; order Artiodactyla; family Bovidae; genus Redunca; species Redunca redunca. The sequence goes on from SJYQ01019260.1 coordinate 117,552, forward strand.
TGAACTAACTGACTGACTAACAGCTCTAAAATCAGGATGTGTCTCACAGCTGAGGTAAAGAGAAGCATGGTGATTCAAATGGCAGTGATTTTTTTTCCTTTAATGGTACATGACAAAATAAAAATATAAAAACAAGAGTGTGATATATAAAATATAAAAAGAAATATTTATTAAATAATCAGGTGACTATAAACCTGATAATATATGTGGAAAACTTCTTAGGATTATAACTAAGGCTCAAATTCTCACATAATAAATTGTAGAATAAAGACAGAAACCAAGTCACAGATTAGCCCGCTGCCTTTGTATGAGGCATGCAACTATCACCCCCTAGAGGCTGAGAGGGTGCTCACCAGCCAGACACAGCGAGGAGGTTATCCACAACCTCTCATATTTTCTCTTGAGTTTAAGTTGCTTTAGCAGCCCAGAAGAAATGTGTTGACATGAAATGAGGCAGATCAATAGTTTTCCATGTGATAAGAATAGCAATGAGTAAATATCTGCCCCACCCACACCCCTTCACAACTACACCATGCCAGCTTTTTGCATGGAATCAATAAGCCATTGCCTTAGTTCAGGCTGACATCAGGCCTCACCTTGACTCCTGAACTTCTTTCTAAACAGCCATCCCATGGCTAGACTTTTAGTATGGCTCAGTGGTAGAAGAATCTGCCTGTAATGCAGGAGCACCCAGGTTTGGTACCTGGGTCAGGAAGATCCCCTGGAGAAGGAAATGGCAACCCACTCTAGTATTCTTGCCTAGGAAATCCGACGGATAGAGGAGCCTGGCGGGCTACAGGTTATGGGGTTGCAAGAGTGGGACACGACTAAGCAACTAAATCACCAACCCACATGCAATCCATCAGCAAATCCTGTAATATTTATCTTCAAAATATCCCCAGAATTCCATAACTCTCACTTTCATACCATCATTCTCTGTTGCAATTGTCCCCTTACCTATACAAAGATTTCCTTATAGCTAATTCTCAACACAGACCCAGAGGATCCTTTTCAAGGTATGATTATGCCATCCTTCTTCCCTGAACCCTCTAACATTATCCTTTGTCCACAGAGTAAAACCCAAAGTCCTTACAGTGGTTGACAAACTTCAACATCAGGTATCAGTAAACTATAAGTCACCTGATTTCGCCTTGTAAAACTGTGTTTTCTATTTGGGACACAGCCACACCCGATCTGTTTCCATATTATCTAGGACTCTTTTCATGCTACAACAGCAGACATAAGTTGGTTATTCATTTACTCATAGAGTTATTAGTATTATGCAACAAGATATAGCAACTGGTTCACCAGGAGGACGAATGCTTATGAGAAAACAAATTCATATAAGAGAAAACCTCCCAACTGGGGCTAGTTTCCTGCCTGCCAATGCAGGAGACAAGAGATGCAGGTTCAGTCTCTGGGTCTAGAAGATTCCCTGCAGAAGCAAATGGCTACCCACTCCAGTGTTCTTGCCTGGAGAATCCCACGAGAGAGGAGACTGGAAGGCTACAGTCCATAGGGTCACAAAGAGTCGGACACGACTGAAGCAACTGAGCACGCACATGTGTGCACAGTGGAGCTAATCATACTTCTGGGTTGGGAAGTGAGAGGAAAGTGTGGGCATGAGGATGAAGGTTGAGTTGGCTCTTCAGGGAAGAGAGGAGGGGGAAGTTAATGGGAAGACAAATTAACCTAAGAAAGAGAGAAGTTTTAGCAATTGTCATGAATGCCATGGAATTTGGGGCATCAATGGAACAAATGACTAGACTTACTCCAGCATATTTCTTGGAAGGTTTTTTTATCGATTAGACTCTGTAAAATCTCTGAACCAGCTTCTTTAAGGAAATTACATTAGAGCTCTACATTATTCATCATGGCTTCTGGGACTGGATTTCTATTCCCTTTGATTTCATTCCTGGTAAAGGTTGAGCCATGTGGTTCAGTTCAGTTCAGTCGCGAGGTCGTGTCCGACTCTTTGCAACCCCATGAACCACAGCACGCCAGGACTCCCTGTCCATCACCAACACCCGGAGTTTACCCAAACTGATGTCCATTGAGTCGGTGATGCCATCCAACCATCTCATCCTCTGTTGTCCCCTTCTCCTCCTGCCCTCAACCTTTCCCAGCATCAGGGTCTTTTCAAATGAGTCAGCTCTTCGCATCAGGTGGCCAAAGTATTGGAGTTTCAGCTTCAGCATCAGTCCTTCCATGATCTTCTAGGACTTCCAGTTCTTCCAGGACTGATCTCCTTTAGGATGGACTGGTTGGATCTCCTTGCAGTCCAAGGGACTCTCAAGAGTCTTCTCCAACACCACAGTTCAAAAGCATCAATTCTTCAGCGCTCAGCCTTCTTCACAGTCCAACTCTCACATGACTACTGGAAAAACCATAACTTTGTCTAGATGGACCTGTGTTGACAAAGGTCTGCTTTTTAATATACTGTCTAGGTTGGTCATAACTTTCCTTCCAAGGAGTAAGCGTCTTTTAATTTCATGACTGCAATCACCATCTGCAGTGATTTTGGAGCCCCCCAAAATAAAGTCTGACACTGTTTCCACTGTTTCCACTGTTTCCCCATCTATTTGTCATGAAGTGATGGGACCAGATTCCATGATCTTAGTTTTCTGAATGTTGAGCTTTAAGCCAACTTTTTCATTCTCCTCTTTCACTTTCATCAAGAAGCTCTTTAGTTCTTTGCTTTCTGCCATAATGTTGGTGTCATCTGCATATCTGAGGTTATTGATATTTGTCCCAGCTATCTTGATTCCAGCTTGTACTTCTTCCAGCCCACCGTTTCTCATGATGTACTCTGCATAGAAGTTAAATAAGCAGGGTGACAATACACAGCCTTGATGCACTCCTTTTCCTGTTTGGAACGAGTCTGTTGTTCCATGTCCAGTTCTAACTGTTGCTTCCGGACCTGCATACAGGTTTTTCAAGAGGCAGGTCAGGTGGTCTGGTATTCCCATCTCTCTCAGAATTTTCCACAGTTTATTGTGATCCACACAGTCAAAGGCTTTGGCAGAGTCAATAAAGCAGAAATAGATATTTTTCTAGAACTCTCTTGCTTTTTCGATGATCAACAGATGTTGACAATTTGATCTCTGGTTCCTCTGCCTTTTCTAAAACCAGCTTGAACATCTGGAAGTTCATGGTTTACGTATTGCTGAAGCCTGGCTTGGAGAATTTTGACCATTAGTTTAGTAGCATGTGAGATGAGTGCACTTGTGTGGTAGTTTAAGCATTCTTTGGCATTGCCTTTCTTTGAGATTGGAATGAAAACTGACCTTTTCCAGTCCTGTGGCCACTGCCGAGTTTTCCAGATTTGCTGTCATATTGAGTGCAGCACTTTCACAACATCATCTTTTAGGATTTGAAATAGCTCAGCTGAAATTCCATCAACTCCACTAACTTTGTCCGTAGTGACTCTTCCTAAGGCCCACTTGACTTCACCTTCCACGATGTCTGGCTCTAGGTGAGTGATCACACCATCGTGATTATCTGGGCCGTGAAGATCTTTTTCGTATACTTCTTCCATGCGTTCTTGCCACCTCTTCTTAATATCTTCTGCTACTGTGGCACATCAGTTTTTATTTATGTTACATTTGACAATGTTTTGTGAAGGCTTACTATTGTGCTAGGAACTGCACTATGTGCCTTGCATGAATTATGCAATTAAAGCCTTCCCTAGATAGGCAATTTAAGAATTACTGTTGCCTCACTTTAACAGATGAGGAAATTGAGGCTTGAGAAGGTAAACAATGTGCTCCAGGTCACGGTAGATTGTAGTCGCAAAATCTGAACTGACTACAAGTACTGATAGACTTGTGTCCTGAGCACGGGCCTCACAGTGGAGTCAGGAAGGCAAGGTGTGGGTGGTACAGCAGGAGACAGAGCGGTGGATTCGTGTATCACTTTTGTTGTTGTTCAGTCTGTGCAACTCTTTGCCACCCCATGGACTGCAGCTCGCCAGGCTTCCCTCTCCATCACCATGTCCCAGAGTTTGTTCAGACTCATGTCCATTGAGTCAGTGACGCCATCCATCTCATCCTCTGTCACCCCCTTCTCCTCCTCCCTTCAAGCTTTTCCAGCATCAGGGTCTTTTCCAAAGAACTGGCTCTTTGCATCAGGTTGCCAAAGTATTGGAGCTTCAGCATTAGTCCTTCCAATGAATATTCAGGGTTGAATATTCCTTTAGGATTGACTGGTTTGATCTCCTTGCTGTCCAAGGCATTTGGAATCTCCCAAGTCTTACCTCTAACTTGGGCGCATCACACCCTCACCGTGAAGGATCTCCTCTCACCTGGGGACTCTAACACTTTCTTTCCACTAACAGTGGCTCACTGCAGACAACCATATTTTATCATCTTGGTTCTCCTATGTTCTCCAATCTAGTTCTTCAGGAGCTGGAACAGTTCCTGGCAAGTAGTAGACTTTTATTAAATATGTGTTGAATTAATTCTAAGACCTAGAAGGATTTTTTAACCTACCTGCCTTTTTGAGTCAAAGAGTAGTATTTAGAATAACAAGAAGGAGCCTAAACTGTTTATCATGGGTTGCTTCTTCGGATAGAGATGCAGAAAACTATTATTTAAACGACAAATATTACCTAGGAGGGGTAGCATATCAAACAACAATTGGTCACTGGAATTATCACCCAAATAGAATTTTTAGCTTTATCATTAGACTCTGAAAGAGCCTCAGGGGAAATGACACAGGAAGAGTAATTATGATGAAGGATAAAGACTCTGGGTAACAGGAAAGGAGAGAGCAGCTTGGCAAAAGAAGGAAATATGGGAAAATTACTTGATCAGTTCACTATTTTACCTGTGACTTAATTGTTTCTGGTTTCATACAAATATCATGCTTTTAAAGACAGGGCTGGAATTCTCTAACGTATGAAACTGAAACCCCTCGATTCCCCTTCCCCATAAGGTTTAACCTAACTGTTAAACTTCAGTCTAAAAGCTTCATTTTCTATGTTGACACAAAATACATTATCTAACCTTCCTTTCTTAGCCCCTACCAAGAAACCAAAGCAGTTCTCAGAACTGTGCACTCCCATTGGCACTGAAAATTGCTTGTCTGGGGAAAATAGTAACAAACTCCCTCACACTCCACCTTCCTGGATTTATTTTCCTTAGTGCTCAAAAGCTGGACCCCTCCAATCTGTAAGTAAGGGCTACATACTACCCAGAACTCGTTTTGCCAAGAAGTCTGATTTTATTGTTAGAAATTGGCAGGCTTTCCCATACATGCACATCTAATTCTCCCTCAAAAGACCACTGTTCTCATACAGACACTGTCTCAAAACAGCATCTAGTGCATTGTTATTACCTTTTGGTTAAATCAAAAGTCATGTTATACGATCCCAAGACAGTCCCATAAAAAACACCTTATGAGAAGAAGTGTGTAAGGAATATATTCTGGAATCAAGCATTGGGATATTTGGCAAAAGCTTGGACTTGTGGTGAAACTGGGAATGAAATATGAATAGTATTTGACTTTTGGCTATTTGAAGCCCAGGGAAATCAATCCCAGAATCTCCAACTATTTTAAGCATACCTGAGACGGGTGGAAAGCCTAGGCAAACACAGACTGGTAAAGCCGGAGCTAGGTTCAGTGCTGCTTGACCACTTTCACTAATACCATTGTCCCCCTGCTTCTCAAAGCACCTACCCAGTTTATTTCAAAGGCCAAGATAACAGAACTCATCACAAACAGGCAGTGTGTCCCACTTGAGAACTTATCATACCTATGCTTTTTTTTTAATTCAGAAAATTTAAATGCATCTTTCTCATTTTTCCAACTCTAATTTTTCTTGAGGTTCAGTCCAAGTAAACATTTTCTAAGGTTTTAAGGGAATGTTTTCTCACCAAACTCAGACTATTTTGCACACAGGAAAAGAAGTGAAATTCAAAACACTGGGTTTCATCTTTTCTTTATTTGGCTTCATGGCTGCTTAGGGAATAATAAAAAGCCATGCTACAAGTGTTTATTTCCTGCACTGCCAAATCACAGTGCCACATTGTTAAGTAAATGCTGGAGTCTGTGTTAATTAAAGTTTAGAAGACAAAGACAAATTTAAAGTCCTTGAAAACATTATTGTTACTGTTCAGCTTCATAAAATACACCAGAAATGTAAGGAATGATTCTGAAGAGTAGGCTGTCTTATTAAAAGATGCAGTTGTTCCCTTTTTATATGCATACAAACTTTGTTTAAGTTTGCCTTACATTTCTTTCCTTCACTGAATTCAGTTTTTAAGTGTATATTGCCTAAGCCTGTATGTGGGCCATTTTTATTCATTATGATACTCCTAATTCTATTGAAACTTGTATTAGGGTTTTCCAGAGAAACAAAACCAATAGGACTTTTTTTCCAACTTATATTTGTATTTTTATCATATAAAGGCATTTACTCATATGATTATAAGGTTAAGTCCCAGGATCTGCACTCTGCTGCAGACTCATAAGAGTCTGGTTAGAGTTCCGGTCTGAAAGCTGGTAGGCTTGAGACCCAAAGAAACCTATGTTTTGATTCAAATCCAAAGACAGGGAAAAGACCATTGTCCCAGCTCAGAGCTCTGGGTAGGAAATGTTCTCTGTGACTTTGGGGAATCATCAATCTTTTTGTTCTGTTCAAGTCTCTAGATTGAATGAGGGCCACCCACTTAGGGAGGGCAACCTGCTCTTTTCAGTCTACACATTTCAATTGTGTGTGTGTGCCTGCTTGCTCTGTCTAGTCCGGCTCTTTCCGACCCCATGGATTGTAGCCTGCCAGGTTCCTCTGTCTGTGGAACTTTCCAGGCAAGAATATTGGAATGGGTTGCCATTTCCAAATGTAAATCTCGTCAAAAACACCCTCACAGACACATCCAAAACATGTTTGACCAAATACCTGGGTATCATATGGACCAGTCAAGTTGACACATGAAACTAACCATAATATAATTTGAGCACAACCTTCAGTGTGGTTGTTTTTCTTCTCCAAATTCTGACTCTCCAAGCACAGTGAAGGAAAGCTGAAGGAGGCCAAAGGGACCACAACTAAGGATGGTCTTCCTGGTTCTAAATCCTAGGAAACCATGTGAAAACACTTTCCACTGTTTATAAACAGTATCAGTTCAGTTCAGTTGTGTTTTCGCCTTTCCTGCAAAACATGAAATGCTTTCTCAGCTATCCTTCTATGCGACAATGGCACAGATGCCCAGAGGGTTTTATATGTACAAGTTTCATTACATGATTAGTTCCTTGATCTAATCTAATCCATCCTCTAAGAAGATTCTCTCAATCACCTGCTCCTGTTCCCAACCAGACCGAACAATCTGAACAATCCAACCTATTCGGGGCCTTCTAATAATTATAACAATTATGAGCACACATTCTATCTTTGGGGTCTGTTTTTATTTTTCAAGTTAAAGGTGATGTTTGGTTCTTTAATTCGACTCCAATTGAAAATCCCATCATAGTGCCACTGCCCAACACAGTTAATCAAATAGTACTTTTCTGGTCAGTTTCTTGCATTAAGGTAAAGGCCTTAAAATGGCTCAAATAAATTGGATGTGGATAACAAACAATAGCCAAGAAACTATCACTTTGAAGAAGAAAAGAATTTAGAGTCACTGAGAGCCAAAATCAAGAGTTCTTATTCTACATTTACATGAAAAATAATAATTTGTTGCTAATTTCTTTATGTTAAAGATACCAAGGAGCCTTCTATTCTCACTAAAAGTAAGTGATGTAATCTGTACGATTCCATTTGATAAAATGCATCTGAATCACTATATATATCACAGTGTTGAAACTGAATAGAAGAGAGAAGGTGCCACTGTCAGCCTCTCCATGGCACAGAGCCCCATTCTTCTCTCAGGTTCATAGTTGTTCCTAACACTCATATCATGCTTCTGTGTATCAACAATGCTTCCAAGCACTTTACATCTATCGATTCATTTCTCTTCAGAACAATTCTATGAGATATTATTTTCATTTCTATTTCACTCATGAGGCAAAAGAGGCAGAAGGAGGTTAAGTAATTCATGTAAGTCACCCAGACAGTTTGTCTAAGAGATGAGACTTAACCCAGGGAGTATGATTGCAAAGTTCAAAATATTTGCCATACTGCCTATCCCCTTTCTATCATGTATAACACATGGCAGTTCTAGTCTAACATACAGTTCAAGTTAGGCTACTACCTTTGATCTGCATATGAAATATTAACAAAGTTTCATTTCCTTCTTAACTTTTAGGTAAAGAAGAAGTATAAGCAGAAATTATGTTCTGTTTCTGCACTCCAGCATTTCATCCTTGGGAGTGTGCATGCCTTTTGGAGCCCTCTGGATAAGATATCAAGCTCTCCTTCACTCTGACAACACTCTTGCTGCCTGTGAGATACCTTGAATTCCTTTTTTAGAAATTCTGAAAAGTTTTAGTCTTTTTATTATCTCCTTTATTTTTACTCTTTCAAGAATTTATGTATTTCTTTTAAAGCAACCTAAGTTGGAAACCTTAGGTAAGAGGAGAGTGAAAAAGTTGGCTTAAAGCTCAACATTCAGAAAACGAAGATCATGGCATCCGGTCCCATCACTTCATGACAAATAGATGGGGAAACAGTAGAAACAATGTCAGACTTTATTTTGGGGGGCTCCAAAATCACTGCAGATGGTGACTGCAGCCATGAAATTAAAAGACGCTTACTCCTTGGAAGAAAAGTTATGACCAACCTAGATAGCATATTGAAAAGCAGAGTCATTACTTTGCCAACAAAGGTGCGTCTAGTCAAGGCTATGGTTTTTCCAGTAGTCATGCATGGATGTGAGAGTTAGACTGTGAAGAAGGCTGAGCACCAAAGAATTAATGGTTTTGAACTATGGTGTTGGAGAAGACTCTTGAGGGTCCCTTGGACTGCAAGGAGATCCAACCAGTCCATTCTGAAGGAGATCAACCCTGGGATTTCTTTGGAAGGAATGATGCTAAAGCTGAAGCTCCAGTACTTTGGAGTTGACTCATTGGAAAAGGCTCTGATGCTGGGAGGGATTGGGGGCAGGAGGAGAAGGGGACGACAGAGGATGAGATGGCTGGATGGCATCATGGACTCGATGGACGTGAATCTGAGTGAACTCCGGGAGATGGTAANAGCATATTGAAAAGCAGAGTCATTACTTTGCCAACAAAGGTGCGTCTAGTCAAGGCTATGGTTTTTCCAGTAGTCATGCATGGATGTGAGAGTTAGACTGTGAAGAAGGCTGAGTACCAAAGAAGTGATGCTTTTGAACTGTGGTGTTGGAGAAGACTCTTGAGGGTCCCTTGGACTGCAAGGAGATCCAACCAGTCCATTCTGAAGGAGATCAACCCTGGGATTTCTTTGGAAGGAATGATGCTAAAGCTGAAGCTCCAGTACTTTGGAGTTGACTCATTGGAAAAGGCTCTGATGCTGGGAGGGATTGGGGGCAGGAGGAGAAGGGGACGACAGAGGATGAGATGGCTGGATGGCATCATGGACTCGATGGACGTGAATCTGAGTGAACTCCGGGAGATGGTAATGGACAGGGAGGCCTGGCGTGCTGCGATTCATGGGGTCACAAAGAGTCGGACATGACTGAGCGACTGAACTGAACTGAAGTTGGAAACGTATGAGAGAGGAGGTGGAATTAATCAGTGCTTCCTGAATCCTGTCCATGTTGTGTATTATAGCTCATTAAATTAATAAGCATTTGGCTAATCAAAACAAGCCTTTAAAAATTAAGCAAAATCTAGCATTTTTCTCATCTTCTGTTCCTATCTTCAATCAATAATTCTCTTTATTCTTGACCTACTCTATAGCACAGGGAACTCTGCTTAATATTATGTAACAACGTAAATGGGAAAAAAATTTGAAAAAGAATAGATACATGTATATGGGTAGCTGAATCACTTTGCCTGACACCTGAAACTAACACAACATTATTAATCAACTACAATGCAAAATAAACAGCCTAAAAAAATAGTAGTAATTCTCTTGATTCTTAACTAAACTTTCTGGTTTTAGATTTTTTATTTTTCCTAGATAAAACTTGTTGAATTTTACCTTCCAACAATTTGATCTGCTCTTGACACTGCTTCCCAGATTTCACATGGATGGAAATAACTTTAGGGTCCCTGCTTAGTTCACAATAAGTCCATTTCTTTAAGAACTACTCCCCATACCACACATACCCAACCCAAGCACACACAACTGACCCTAACTAGGCTAAACATATTTTTATTAGGAATTTGGGGAAAAGGCTCAGAGGTTGCTAATTAGCTTCCACTACATGACCAGAACCAAGGTAATGCCAACCTGAGAACCAGGGGTAGCCATCCACCCCATGCACAAAAAGAAGCAGATAATTTCACTTGACAGAAAAGAGTAAAGCAGTATAGTGAGTAAATCAGAGACCAGAGACTGAAGGAAAAATGTATAGTCTAAGATAAGATGTACTTTTTGATTCTATCCCGGTACATTAGGAGATACCCAAATAGCTTTCTTAGGAAAAGTGAGTCAGAAAGTCAGAAAGTGAAGTCGCTCAGTCGTGTCCGACTCTTTGTGACCCCATGGACTGTAGCCTACCAGGTTCCTCTGTCCATGGGATTTTCCAGACAATAGTACTGGAGTGGATTGCCATTTCCTTCTCCAGGGGATCTTCCCAACCCAGGGATTGAACCCGGGTCTCCCGCAATGTAGACAGATGCTTTACTATCTGAGCCACCAGGGAAGTCTACTTTCTTAGGAGATACCCAAATATCTTCCCTGAGATACCCAAATATCTTTCCAATAAATATTACTTAATGTTATTGACTTTTAAAGTTACTTCAGATTAGTCTTTTTTTTATTAAAAATTAATATTATACTGTGTTTTCCATTTACCCCTAAGTCAATTCATGGCCTGATGAGACCACTTCTATACCTGCTAAGAAAAATACTCTATTTAGTAAAAATTTCACCCAGTGTATGCTGACATGCTATAATTTACCCAATCTATTAGCACAATCACAGTGACTGGCAGTGTACAAAAGATAACACTTGGTTACCCTCAAAGTTGCCAGGATGTGCAATAGCTTAAGGAAAAAAGAATATTTTAACAAAAAAGAGAAAAACTGATGTGATCAAACTGTGATGATGATAGAGAGTGGCAGGTATGTTCAGAATGATTCAAGGCTTCTTAGCAATCCAGGACTGTATCCCATAACCTCTGAGAATGCAGTATAGACTGACTTATACTGTGTGTTGTGTTAGTTACTCAGTAGTGTCCGACTCTTTGTGACCCCGTGGACTGTAGCCCACCAGGCTCCTCTGTCCATGGGATTCTCCAGGCAAGAATACTGGAGTGGGTTGCCATGCCCTCCTTCAGGGGATCTTCCCAACCCAGGGATCAAACCTGGGTCTCCCACATTGCAGGCAGGTTCTTTACCATCTGAGCCACCAGGGAAGCCCTGAATTATGCTGTAGTAACCCCCAAATCCCAGTGGCTTAAGGAAAAAATTTTCATTTTTAATTCATACTATATGTCCACTGCAGGTTGACAGGGACTATTCTCCCCAGAGTCATTCAAAAATCCAGGCTGAAGGAAACCTGACTGACTGGTAACTTCACCATCAGGAATGTGCTGACAGCATGGTCCCCACAGCAGAGGAAAGGCAGCTGATGAGTCAGACTCCAGTTTTTCTATTCTTCTGCCTAAAACTGACACATCACTTCTACCCACAGTCAGCTGGCTATAACTAGTCACATGGCCTCCCTAACTCTTGATGGTCAGTCGCTAAGTCACGTCCGACTCTTTGCAACCCCATAGACTGCAGCACACCAAGCCTCCCCGTCCCTCACTATTTCCTGGAGTTTACTCATACTCATGTCTATCGAGTCAGTGATGCTGTCCAACCATCTCATTTTCTGTCTCCCTTCTCCTCCTGCCCTCAATCTTTCCAAGCATCAGGGTGTAAATCTAGGAAGCTAATAATCATTAAAGAGCAGATGGAGGGTTTTGTGAACTCCAGCTACATGAACAGTTTTGAATCTTTTAAAGATCCCCTTGTCTGATGAGTAAAGAATAGGAATCAACATAGAGGTGATGAAATCAAACAATAGTTGAGGTCCATCTAAGAGTGAGAATTGATAGTGGTTTGTAATGAAGATGAAAAATACAAGGATTTGATATGCATTTTGAATGTAAAGCTGCCAAAATTTAGAGACTTGATTGTAGAAGTTGAGGGAGAGGGAAGAATCAGGTGTACTTTCTAAGATCTTGAAATGAGCAATTGAGCAGTGGTAAAAAAGAGATTTTTGAGGGGGAAAATGAAAATATAAATCTTAATTTCCTGGAGACATCCAAGCAAAAACATCAAGTGCTTTGTAAGATAAAGCCATTTCTTTAGGTAACTTCTCAGTAATTTATTAAATGGAATATGTGGAGTAGGGGGCTTCCCTAGAGGTTCAGTGGTTAATAATTGCCTACCAATGCAGGGGACATGGGTTTGATCCCTGCTCCAGGAAGATTCCACATGCCGTGTGGTACCTAAGCCCATGTGCCACAACTACTGAGCCAGTGTTCCAGAGCTGCAAGTTCCAGCCAGTGTTCCACAAGCTGCAACTACTGAAGCCTGCATGCCTAGAGCCTGTGCTCTGCAGTAAGAGAAACCACTGCAATGAGAAGCCCAAGCACCACTACTGGAGAGTTGCCCCTTCTCACCACAGCTACAGAAAGCCTGCGTGTGCATCATCAAAGACCCAGCAGAGTCCAAAAAAAAGAATAGAATTTAGTGAATTATTTTCTTCAAGCTTAATAGTCTTCAGTTTGGTATTTATCCGACTTCCCTGGTGGCTCAGACGGTAAAGCGTCTGTCTACAATGCGGGAGACCTGGGTTCGATCCTTGGGTCGGGAAGATCCCCTGGAGAAGGAAAATGGCAATCCACTCCAGCACTCTTGCCTGGAAAAATCCCATGGACAGAGGAACCTGGTAGGCTACAGTCCATGGGGTCACAAAGAGTCGGACACGACTGAGCGACTTCATTTCACTTTTGGTATTTATCAAGTGCAATTCAATTCAGTAAATATTATCTGAATATGTTTAAGTATTTTATGCAGTATTAAGGTTCTTGTTTTAATTGCTTCATTGAGCATACTTTCTAGAAGCCAAAAATAACATGTACTCAGTATAAGCAGTATAAAGTACTACACAGTAATAGATAGCATTTTTATCATAATAGTAACTGTACTTAACTCAGATTAAAGGATAGTAACAAAGGATCAAGATAATTTTATGAGGTGTTATACTTCAATGGAAAAATAATATCTAGAGTGTCCAGCAGTTCAATTTTACTATCTTTACACATACAGGAAGACCTCACTGTGATGCAAGAAAAGAAGGACTGAACTAAGACCTAGGAAATCTGAGTCTTAGACTTGGCTATATTGCTCAACATTATCTCTTTGTCATTAATTTATCTGAATCTCAGTGCTTTTTCTTTAACGTGAATATAAGAAAAGGATGGCCTGGCCTGGATCAGTGGTTTCTGAACATAAATCACACAGATTATAGTTGGTTAATAAGTAAACTCTACTTCCATGTGACAAAGTGAGGGAAATTAATAATGAATTTTTTTGCGAAGTTAATTTATTTAATATTAATAGAAAGGATTATCCCACATAGTGATAATAACTATTTCTTATCTTTTTACCATTAAATATACTTTCTTTCATGAAATGATGGTGATAATAAGTATAAATTTTCCTTTTGTTTGCTTAATTAGAAAATTAAAAATTCTTAATCTCTTAATTTTATTACAGCCCTCAAGCTTGTCAGTGATATTGGTAATAAACCTCTGCATCTAGCCATGAAGAAACTGCAGTGACTAAATTTACCCTCCCTCAAGAAACAACTAGAAAACTAGACAGACTATATCAACAAATGCTTTCAGACATTGGAGAACAGAGAGTGCACCACTGAGATCTCTGATAGAACAGAAATGAATTAAATAAGCCCTAGTTTCCTGCCTGGAAAAGTCTCCATGCCTCAGCACAGGGAGAGGAAGCACAAACAGAATGCCACCATACTAAGCTGAGGAAATAGAGATCAGAATATGAGAAGGTGAAAGCATTTAAAATTTGTGGGACAGAGTACGGAAGAGAAGGGAGTTCACCTTAAATCTTTTGTTGACTGTTGGTCTGTGCCTACAAGGATTCACACTCCATAGATAAAATCATTCGCTCAGTCGTATCCAACTCCTTGCAACCCCACGAACTATAGCCTGCCACGCTCCTCTGTTCATGGACTTCTCCAGGCCAGAATACTGGAGTGGGTTGCATTCCTTTTCTCCAGGGGATCTTCCTGACCCAGAGACGGAACCTGAATCTCCTGCATAGCAGGCAGATTCTTTACCATCTGAGGCACCAGGGAACCCTCACACTCCATAAGTGGGGTAAAGGATGACCGAAAAGCAGCGGTTCTAACACCATCTAACGATTCTCAGATCTCACCCAGTGCTAGGATGATTTTTGTCCCACAAGACAGACTGAAAAGATTTCATAATAAAGGGGTCCATAGGTAAAATCCTCATAAGTATATTTTTATAGCATTAGTCTATAGACTGAGCTTCCCCGGTGGCTCAGATGGTGAAGAATCTGCCTGCAATGCAGCAGACCCTGGTTCAATCCTCAGGTCGGAAAGATCCCCTGGAGAAAGGAATGGATACCCACTCCAGTATTCTTGCCTGGAGAATTCCTTGGACAGAGGAGCCTGGCAAGCTATATATAGTTCATGGGGTCTCAAAAAGTCAGACATGACTGAGCAACTAACACTTTCACTTCTTTCACTTTCAGTCCATAGACTATTTTTCTAAAGACTATATTTAGACACATCCAAACAGAGTGGCTCAGATGGTATAGTGTCTACCTACAGTGTGGGAGACCTGGGTTCGATCCCTGGGTCAGGAAGATCCTCTGGAGAAGAAAATGGCAACCCACTCCAGTACTCTTGCCTGGAAAATCTCACAGACGGAGGAGCGTAGTATGCTACAGTCCATAGGGTTGCAAAGAGTTGGACATGACTGAGCGACTTCACTTCAAACAGAGCTTTAACTGGGTCAAATAGATTCCAAGTACTTACCTACCTTTCAGAACAAAGTCCCAAAATATTGATATTTAAAAGAATATAACAAAATCCAGCAGCCAACAACAAAATATTCACAATGTCTTACATTAATAACAACAAAAAAAATTGACCAGGCAAAGAAAGAAGCAGAAAAATATGGCCTATAAGCAGGAAAATCAACAATCAACAGATACAAACAGAGAAATAACAGAGTTAATGGAATTAACAGACAGACACATAAAAGCAGCCAATTGGTTTTTCCAGAGATTGTGTAGCCACTTCACAACAGAATATGCAGAATACCAGTAACAATATGCAAAGCTGCTCAACATCTTTGGTTGTCAGGAAAATGCAGATTAAAACCATTAAGTTAGATACCACTCTATGTCCACTGGAATGTCTATAATTTAAAAGCTTAACCATGTCAAGGATTGGTGAGGAGACAGAGAAACCATACACTCATATGTGGCTAGTAAGGATTTTAAGTGGTATCACTTTTGTGGAAAAAAAGTTTCTCATAGAGTGTAATGTATACTTACTATATAGCTCAGCAATTCTATGCCTAGATATTTGACAAAGAGAAATAAAAACATTTCGCTATGTAAAGACTTATACTAGTTTATGTTCATAGCAGTTTTGTTTATAATAGTCCAAAACTGTCAACTCAAATGTCCATCAGAAAGTGAATGCATAGATAAAATTTAGTATAGTCGTACAGTGCAATGCTATGCAGGAATAAAAAGGAATGCTCTCCTGATATATGCAACACTGTGGATTAATTTCAAAAATGATATAAGAGAAAGAAGCCAGAAAAATCCATTCATATAAATATCTAAAAAGAGAAATCTAATCTATAATGACAAGAAGCAGATTAGTGGTTGCCTGGAGTTGAGGGTTGGTGGAAGAGGGCTGTCTGCAAAAGGGCACAGGGAATTTTGGGGATCACAGACTATTCTATAGTTTGATCATGTTGGTGATCGCACACAGGTACACAGTTAAAATTCATCAACTGTAAGCTTACAATGCATAAATTGTACTGAATGTAAATCACATCTCAATAAAAATGTCAATCTGGTTTTAGACAAGGCACAGGAACCAGAGATCAAATTGCCAACATCCACTGGATCATGGAAAAAGCAACAGAGTTCCAGAAAAACATCTACTTCTGCTTTATTGACTATGCCAAAGCCTTTGACTGTATGGATCACAATAAACTGTGGAAAATTCTGAAAGAGATGGGAATACCAGACCATCTGACCTTCCTCTTGAGAAACCTATATGCAGGTCAGGAAGCAACAGTTAGAACTGGACGTGGAACAACAGACTGGTTCCAAATAGAAAATGGAGTATTTCAAGGCTGTATATTGTCACCCTGCTTATTTAACTTCTATGCAGAGTACATCATGAGAAACGCTGGGCTGGAGGAAGCACAAGCTGGAATCAAGATTGCTGGGAGAAATATCAATAACCTCAGATATGCAGATGACACCACTCTTATGGAAGAAAGTGAAGAGAAACTAAAAAGCCTCTTGATGAAAGTGAAAGAGGAGAATGAAAAAGTTGGCTTAAAGCTCAACATTCAGAAAACTAAGATCATGGCATCTGGTCCCATTACTTCATGGGAAATAGATGGGGAAACAGTGGAAACAGTGTCAGACTTTATTCTGGGGGGCTCCAAAATCACTGCAGATGGTGACTGCAGCCATGAAATTAAAAGACGCTTACTCCTTGGAAGGAAAGTTATGACCAATCTAGATAGCATATTCAAAACCAGACATTATTTTGCTAACAAAGGTCCATCTAGTCAAGGCTATGGTTTTTCCTGTGGTCATGTATGGATGTGAGAGTTGGACTGTGAAGAAAGCTGAGCACTGAAGAATTGATGCTTTTGAACTGTGGTGTTGGGAAAGACTCTTAAGAGTCCCTTGGACTGAAAGAAGATCCAACCTTTCAATCCTAAAGGAGATCAGTCCTGGGTACTTTGGTCACCTCATGTGAAGAGTTGACTCACTGGAAAAGACCCTGATGCTGGCAAGGATTGGGGGCAGGAGGAGAAGGGGACAACAGAGGATGAGATGGTTGGATGGTATCACCGACTCGATGGACATGGGTTTGGGTAGACTCCGGGAGTTGGTGATGGACAGGGAGGCCTGGCATGCAATTCATGGGGTCGCAAGGAGTCGGATACCACTGAGCGACTGAACTGAACTGAAAATGTTTTTGTAAAAAATATTTGGAACTCACAGAATACCGAAGAAGATTAAAGAAACAGTATGTGAGACTACACACTGAAGAAGAATAATTTGCCTTAAAGGTTATACAAAGGCAGAGTTAAATTCCAAGTCTGAGATCATTAAAAGACAACAAGTCATCCGTTCCTTCCATCACACCCAACACACACATACTCACACACACACACACACACACACACACGTATACACACACTTCCTAGCTGTGGATTCTGTGGCTTGGTGAAAGATCAACACCTAAGGAGAGGCAGGAATAGTATATCAGATATTTCCTGGGGTGAACAAAGGTGATCAGAGTCTAGGAAGTGAAAACTGATACTGAATTTGCTGTTCTTGTTCTGCCTGGAAATTAACACCCCAGTCCTATTATCTCCAAATCAGCAAGAAAATCACTGAAAATCTGGTATTTGCAATACTGACATATGAATGGTGCTTTGGAGAAAAGGGAAGATGTTCATATATGGATGGAGAGAGGTCAGCAACTTGAGGAAAAGGACACAGAATAGTAGCTGAAGTTAAGATGAGGGAAAAGCCTGGAGCACAGACTTCAAGTGTCAGGAGGAGAATGGAAGCTCCTCCTCAAACCTTGCTTGAGAATCCACAGAAATACTAGGAACACATTGGTTTTCCTACTTTATCTGACAGAAGTCAGTTCTTTTTCAGTAGAAAACCTGACTTCACATATCTGGAAATCCAGGTGACATGAAGCAGCATAGTCATAAACATTGTCCTATGAGGTAAGGTATTATTTACTTTACTTTATAGACAAGGAAACTGAGACTCTCAGAAGTTGAATAATGAATCAAAGGACGTAGAGCCAGGATGAAGCTGGGCCACAGTCTCAGGCTGCTGCACACTGGCCCCATGAAGGGCTCACAGTGAATAAGGTCAACAGGTGAGAAAACTAACTATGGCAGATCCTCCCCCACCCCATCCACTGGCTTCACTTTCCAAGGTTTCAGTTAGTTGTAGTCAACTGCAGTTCAAAACTATTAAGTGGAAAATCCCAGAAATGAACAATTTATATGTTTTAAACTACACCTGATGCGAAGAGTTGACTCATTGGAAAAGACTCTGATGCTGGGAGAGATTGGGGGCAGGAGGAGAAGGGGACGACCCAGGATGAGATGGCTGGATGGCATCACGGACTCGATGGACGCGAGTCTGAGTGAACTCCAGGAGTTGGTGATGGACAGGGAGGCCTGGCGTGCTGCGATTCATAGGGTCGCAAAGAGTCAGACACGACCGAGTGACTGAACTGAACTGAACTGAACTGAAACTACATACCATTCTAGGTAGAGTGCAGAAATCTCTTGCTCTCCCACTGTCCTGTCCAAGGCTCCCCACCATTCACACTGTCAGCTCCTGACATCCCGTTTACACTGTCATGGTGTGATGATCCGGGATCACTCAGAGCAGATGATCCTCCTTCTGACACATTTTCAGAAGGTCAATAGTAGCCTAAAACTAGTCAAAATGCCTATGCCATTCACATCACTTCATCTCGTCACATAGTCATTTTGTCACCTCACATTATCACAAGAAGGGTGAGTACAGTATAATAAGATATTTTGAGAAAGACCACATTCACATAACCTTTATCACAGTATATTGTTATAATTGGTCTATTTTATTAGTTCTTAATCTCTTACTGCGCCTAATTTATAAATTAAACTTTTAGTACGTATGTATGGGAAAAACTGAAAATATATGGAGAGTTTGTACTACCCAAGGTTTCAAGCATTCACTGGGAGTCTTGGAATAATCCCCTATGGATAATGAGGGGACTACTGTATAAGCAATACTGGCCATAAAAATAAAAACTACAACAGACACGAATTAAGAAACAATAGGAACAATATGCAATTTGGCTAGACCAGTCACAGAGAAGAGCACTGTGGTCACTTGATGTTTTTATTTTGCCAAATAATTGCTTAATAATTGCTCTGCTCATAAGGAAATATTAACTTCTAAGTATATGCTTTATTTATAATCAACATTCAGTTCAGTTCAATCACTCAGTCGTGTCCAACTCTTTGCGACCCCATGAATTGCAGCACGCCAGGCCACCCTGTCCATCACCAACTCCCGGAGTTCACTCAAACTCATGTCCATCGAGTCGGTGGTGCCATCCAACCATCTCTTCCTCTGTCGTCCCCTTCTCCTGCCCCTAATCCCTCCCAGCATCAGAGTCTTTTCCAGTGAGTCAACTCTTCACATGAGGTGGCCAAAGTATTGGAGTTTCAGCTTTAGCATTAGTCCTTCCAACGAACACCCAGGACTGATCTCCTGTAGAATGGACTGCTTGGATCTCCTTGCAGTCCAAGGGACTCTCAAGAGTCTTCTCCAACACCACAGTTCAAAAGCATCAATTCTTTGGCACTCAGCTTTCTTCACAGTCCAACTCTCACATCCATACATGACCACCGGAATTCCTTGACTAGACGGACCTTTGTTGGCAAAGTAATGTCTCTGCTTTTTAATATGCTGTCTAGGTTGGTCATAACTCTCCTTCCAAGGAGTAAGCATCTTTTAATAATCAACATTAGCACTCCTTATTATTAGATAAGTATTTAACACCAAAATAATTGCTACTTGTAGCAGAACATTTAATGCAAATTCTTTACATGTAGGCCAATTTATTCTATGAGCATTTATTTAGCACCTACCTTAAGGTATTATCTAGGTGGACTAGGCAGATATGATAAAATATGGTTCTTACTCAAAATAAAGTTCATCATATGCCAATTCTAATAAATGTGTTGGAACCTGTCATCATTCTGGGGCTTCCCTGGTGGCTCAGATGGTAAAGAATCTGCAGGAGACTTGGGTTCAATCCCTGGATCAGGGAGGTCCCCTGGAGAAGAGAAGGGCAATCCACTCCAGTATTCTTTACAGAAGAATTCCAGGGACAGAGGAGCCTGGCAGGCTACAGACCAAGATGTGGCAAAGAGTCAGATGTGACTGAGCAATTAACACTTTCACTTTTCATCATTATTTTGAAACTTACACATTGTCCTCCAAACTAACTTTACATCAAGGTCTATATGTTTATTTTCAATTCAGTTAACTTAATAAGTTATTTTGGTGTCTTTTTTCTTAGTTTGCTGCTAAATTTATTCCACATAGCTTTCAACTCCACTCAGTTATTTAAGCTGTAAATTGATTTATATAAAGAAAAGTTAAGAATCTAGCATCAAGAGGAAAAAATAGCACTTATTATAGTCCAGAAACTGAGCCCATAGTTGGCATTATAAAGATGAAAAGATAGAGTTTCTACTCAAGAAGATCAGACTGGCAGAGGTGATAGAAATGGAAGCAAATAGCTGTAATACACTGTGATGTGTGTTATCCTAGGAGTGAGTATGATGTTCTATGGGAGAAAAATAAATGTGCAATTCATTTGGTCAGACGGAGAAGGCAATGGCAACCCACTCCACTACTCTTGCCTGGAAAATCCCATGGACAGAGGAGCCTGGTAGGCTGCAGTCCATGGGTTCGCTGAGGGTCGGACACAACTGAGAGACTTCACTTTCACTTTTCACTTTCATGAACTGGAGAAGGAAATGGCAACCCACTCCAGTGTTCTTGCCTGGAGAATCCCAGGGACGGGGGAGCCTGGTGGGCTGCCATCTATGGGGTTGCACAGAGTCAGACACGTCTGAAATGACTTAGCAACAGCAGCAGCATTTGTTCAGAGAACTACAAACTACAAAAAAGATCAACTTTTCTCCAAATTACAGCACAATGCCTAGAAATCATGTAGCTGGTATTCAAAAAATGTTTGCTGAGGAAAATGTAACCAGGATGATCTCTATGTGTGCCTTTATTCTTTAGTTTGACTTGAAAACAACTTTTCCAGTTTACCAGTTCATAAATAACCATGAAGCTTCTTTCTATACTTATATACATGAATGTGTGCGTGTATGGTATATAAATATATGTGCATAAATAAAATCTCAAGAATTTGCCATTTAAAAGTTGTAAGTCACTTCTAAGTCTCTCTGTAATGATAATCTGTAACCTTGGACAGATCTTCATTCTTAGCTGAATCTTATCAGTGGAGTATTTTAATCATGTTTTATAAGTAGAAGGTAAAATTAGAACTTCTAGGCTTCCAGGTATGCAGAATTAAAGGATCCCAGAAAAAAAACAAAAAAAAGTGCTTGAATTCACTTTAGAAGATTGAGAGCTCCTTTGTATGAAAGAGATTGAAATTTATTCCCCATCTTTTAGGATTCAATGTAAACAGAGTACCACAGCACTGATGAGGTCCCTGATGAGGCCAACTGTCTATAAAGTTTACCGAAGTTTCTGAAGAAGGCATTCAAACTGACAAAAGAGATGGTCAAAGATTGATGAACTTGGCTCAATGCCAGGACAGTTGTATGAGGGAGGATAGGTTTCGGCATATTAAGTGGCTAGAAATAGAACCCCTTCTCTTTCTTCAATCACCCAACCACTCTAGGTTGGGTGGACTTTAAGGAGGGTGGTCATATAATGCATCATTCAAATCTAGACATTTTTGAGAGTGAAAGGAAATATTATTAATAATTTTTGCTTTGTTAAAAAGGGTTGAATGAGTGACTTTCAGTAAAAGAGATTTAACAGCGGGAGCTCAGAACCGTATAGGTGTGCCTCATCTTAACTGTTTACAACACTGATCCTGGGTGAGACGCATTCTTCCTCTCAACATCTTGAAGAATCTGCAGTTTAATGAGTGACCTGCCTTAAAGGCAGCAGAAGATGAAGCCAGAGTCAAGCTGAGTGGCACTGCTTCAGCAAATCAGAGAGAAGGGGAATTTAATACAAGAAGAAATAGCAGTAGTAGTATGTAGGGGATTTATTTGGAATGCCGAGTTTCAGATCCTCATATTTTGTGGCTAACTTAAAATCAAAGCAGCCTTTTCTGGAGCTACTAATTCCCATGGCGGTTGTACACCCTCTGGCTTGTAGGTCTCAACACTTACTCTCACTCCTCAGAGATCTCTCCCTGGCCTTTTAGTATGAATTAAGTGCCTTATCATAACATCAGCACAATGGGGACAGAGAAAAACCACAGAGCAGATTATACTGCTTAGAAAGGATATGTAAAGTATCAAATAAGAGAAAAAGAAAAAAAAAAAAACTTTGGAAAATGCCAACATTTAAAGGGCTAGAGAAGAAAAGAGATATTAAAAATTGGGGGCTAAAAAATAGATGGGGGCTGAAATTGTAATAGCTACCATTTTTGAGTAATAGCTGTATGTCAGGAAACTTAGTAAATTTCTTTTCACATATTATTATTCCACCTCTTTATTAAACGTTTATGTAAGTAGAAACATATAATACCTTATGTAAAATAGGTAGCTAATGGGAATTTGCTGTATGAGTCAGGGAACTCAAACAGGGGCTCTGTAACAATCTAGACGGGTGGGATGGAGAGGGAGATGAGAGGGAGGTTCA
This sequence comes from Redunca redunca, assembly GCA_006410935.1. Lineage (NCBI taxonomy): Eukaryota > Metazoa > Chordata > Mammalia > Artiodactyla > Bovidae > Redunca > Redunca redunca. The sequence goes on from SJYQ01019260.1 coordinate 140,349, forward strand.
AGAGGGAGGGGACATATGTATACCTATGGCTGATTCATGCTGATACTTGGCAGAAAACAACAAAGTTCTGTAAAGCAATTATCCTTCGAATTAAAACAAAATGTTTATATAAGGTAAAATGCTACAAGCTGTTTATTTAGTTGTTAACAAGAAGGCACATTAGCTGTCATACAGCTTGTAATATCTGGGAAAGAAGATATCACATGACTATTTATGCAATTAAGACTGTAATGATATTATGATAGAGAAACAGAGGATGCTATGAACACTGAAATAGGGAGCTTGGCCTAGACTAATGAGTGTGGGAAAGATTTCTGGGGAAAAACAGTGATATTAGAAAACTCTGGATAAGTCAGGGTTTGGTGAGGGAAGAGAACAACTTCAGTTTTGTTTGAGGCATGGAGAGTCTGTGGACACCCTGTGATATATGGGAGTACATGGATGGATATATAGGTGTACAGCTCAGAGGACAGGGCTAGCTAGAAAAAATAAATTTAAGAGTCATCAGTGGATAGATGAGAACAAATTTATGAATATGGATGAAATCACCTAGGTAGAGAATAGAGCATGGGAAGACAAGAGGGTTGTAAGAAACTCTAGGGACTTCCCTGGGACTTCCCAAGTGGTACAGTGGTAAAGAGTCTGCCTGTGAAGCAGGTAACGCAGGAGTCCCAGGACTCCAAGATCCCTTGGAGAAGGAAATGGCAATCCAAGTATTCTTGCCTGGGAAATCCCATGGACAGAGGGACCTGGTGGGCTATAGTGGCCCATCAGGCCCCTCTGTCCTGGGGGTTGCAAAGAGCCAGACACAACTTAGCAACTAAACAGCAGTAGCAGCAAGGACTTCCCTGGTGGTCCAGTTGTTAAGAATCCACCTGACAATGCAGGAAACACATATTAGATCCCTAGTCCACAAATTAAGATCCCATGTGACATGAGGCAACTAAGCCCGTGTGCAGCAACTACTGAGCCCTCACACCCTAGTGCCTGTGCAACCTCAACTAGAGAGTAACCCCTCCTCTCCACAACTCGGAAAAGCCCACATGCAGCAAGGAGGAGCCTGCGTGCCTCAATGAATACCCAGCACAGCCAAAATGATAATAATAGTACATTCAAAAAAAGAAACTCTAACCACTTAAATATTAAATAAATGAGTCAGAAAAGATAACTGGAAGGGGAAGGTGGGAGTGGGGGCAGAGGAAAACCAAGAGCACATGGTATCCAGGAAACCAAGAGAAGAGAATGTTTTAAAGGTAGACAAAAGTATTGAATATTATGATAATTCAAAATGATAACCATGAAAAATGTGTGGGATTCAGTGACACAGAGCCCCACCTTGTACCATTTCTGTGGAGCAGTAGGACCAAAGATTTTTAGTACCATGGACTAGAGTGACAGCTTAGCATGCATTGTTTTCAATTTTATTCTCCCATCAACTCTATTAGAAGGATACTGTTGTTACCACTATTTTACAAATGGTGAAACTGAGTTTTTGAAAGGTTAAGCCTCACAACAAGTGGTAGAGGTAGAATGGAAACCCCAGTCTAATAGATTCCAGAAAAATACACAGTGGAGTAGTGCCATGAAACCCAAGAAGGGATTTCAAGAAAGAGTTGGTAAATGAGTTGATGCAGAGAGGAAAGTTGAATGATTAATGGAAAAGATTCACTGGAGTTCATAATTAAGAATTCAGTGGATACTTTTATCAGAATAAATGAATTCAGTTTAGTTCAGTCACTCAGTTGTGTCCAACTTTTTACAACCCCAGCACACGACCCTAGTCCACTCTTCGGGCTGCAGCATGCCAGGCTTCCAAGTCCATCACAAACTCCCAGAACTTGCTCAGACTCACATCCATCAAGTCAGTGATGCCATCCAACCATCTCATCCTCTGTCATCCCCTTCTTCTCCCTCCTTCAATCTTTCACAGCATCAGGGTCTTTTCCAGTGAGTCAGTTCTTCACATCAGGTGGCCAAAGTATTGGAGTTTCACAGCATCAGTCCTTCCAATGAATATTCAGGACTGATTTCCTTTAGGATTGACCAAGTGGATCTCCTGCAGTGCAAGGAACTCTCAAGAGTCTTCTCCAACATCACAGTTCAAAAGCATCAATTCTTCAGTGCTCAGCTTTCTTTTAAGTCCAACTCTAACATCCATACATGACTACTGGAAAAACCATAGCTTTGATTAGATGGATCTTTGTCAGCAAAGTAATGTCTCTGCTTTTAATATGCTGTCTAAGATGGTTATAGTTTTTCTTCCAAAGAGCAAGCATCTTTTAATTTCATGGCTGCAGTCACCATCTGCAGTGATTTTGAAGCCCAAGAAAATAAAGTCTGTCACCGTTTCCATTGTTTCCCCATCTATTTGCCATGAAGTGATGGGACCGGATGTCGTGATCTTTGTTTTTTGAACACTGAGTTTTAATCCAGCTTTTTCAATCTCTTTCACTTTCATCAAGAGGTTCTTCATTTCCTCTTCACTTTCTGTCATAAGGGTAGTGTTATCTGCATATCTGAGGTTATTGATACTCCTTCTGGCGATCTTGATTCCAGCTTGTGCTTCATCCAGCCCAGCGTTTCTCATGATGTACTCTGCATATAAGTTACATAGGCAGGGTGACAATATCCAGCCTTGATGTACTCCTTTCCCAATTTGGAAACAGTCTGTTGTTCCATGTCCGGTTCTAACTGTTGCTTCTTGACCTTCATACAGATTTCTCAGGAGACAGGTAAGGTGGTCTGGTATTCCCAAATCTTTCAGAATTTTCCACAGTTTGTTGTGGTCTACATAGTCAAAGGCTTTGGCATAATCAATAAAGCATAAGCAGATATTTTTCTGGAACTCTCTTGCTTTTTCGATGATCCAGCAGATGTTGGCAATTTGATCTCTGATTCCTCTGCCTTTTCTAAATCCGGCTTGACTATCTGGAAGTTCACAGTTTACATACTATTGAAGCCTGGCTTGGAGAATTTTGAGCATTACTTTGCTAGCGTGTGAGATAAGTGAAATTGTGTGGTAGTTTGAGCGTTCTTTGGCATTGCCTTTCTTTGGGACTGGAATGAAATCTGACNTGTGCTTCATCCAGCCCAGCGTTTCTCATGATGTACTCTGCATATAAGTTACATAGGCAGGGTGACAATATCCAGCCTTGATGTACTCCTTTCCCAATTTGGAAACAGTCTGTTGTTCCATGTCCGGTTCTAACTATTGCTTCTTGACCTTCATACAGATTTCTCAGGAGGCAGGTAAGGTGGTCTGGTATTCCCAAATCTTTCAGAATTTTCCACAGTTTGTTGTGGTCTACATAGTCAAAGGCTTTGGCATAATCAATAACGCATAAGTAGATATTTTTCTGGAACTCTCTTGCTTTTTCAATGATTCAGCAGATGTTGGCAATTTGATCTCTGATTCCTCTGCCTTTTCTAAATCCGGCTTGAATATCTGGAAGTTCACGGTTTACATACTATTGAAGCCTGGCTTGGAGAATTATGAGCATTACTTTGCTAGCGTGTGAGATAAGTGAAATTGTGTGGTAGTTTGAACATTCTTTAGCATTGCCCTTCTTTGGGATTGGAATGAAAACTGATCTTTTCCAGTCCTGTGGCCACTGCTGAGTTTTCCAAATTTTCTGGCATATTGAGTGCCACAGCATCATCTTTTAGGATTTGAAATAGCTCAACTGGAATTCTATTACCTCCACTAGCTTTGTTCTTAGTGATGCTTCCTAAGGTCCACTTGACTTCTCATTTCAGGATGTTTGGCTCTGGGTGAGTGATCACAATATCATGGTTATCTGGGTCATGAAAATCTCTTCTGTATAGTTCTTCTGTGTATCCTTGCCACTTCTTAATATCTTCTGCTTCTGTTAGTGCCATTAGCCTGGTGGGATTAAAGCCTGACTTTAATGAATTATTAATATAAGAAATGGACCTAGTGAAGGAATCAGTGAGGATAGACTACTCCTCAAAGGCTCTTGTTTGTAAAGGGAAGAAAGAGGGATATGGTACAAGAAGGAGATAGGGTGGGAACTTCCCTGCTGGTTCAGTTGTTAAGACACCACACTCCCCATATAAGTGGCACAAGTTTGATCTCTGGTCATGGAATGAGATCCTACATGCTGCAGCTGAAAGATCCCATGTGTTACAACTGAGACCCGGTGCAACCAAATAAACAAATAAGTAAAAAGAAGGAGACAGGGTACTGGGAAAGACTTCTAAGATGAAGGACACCTAAGTATATTTATAGGCAAAAAAAAGAGATGAAATGAAGTGAAAGTCACTCATTCATGTCAGACTCTATAGACCCCATGGACTGTAGCCTGTCAGGCTCCTCTGTCCATGAAATTCTCCAGGCAAGAATACTGGAGTGGGTTGCCATTTCCTTCTCCCGGGGATCTTCCCATCCCAGGGAACAAACTCAGGTCTCTTGCATTGCAGGTAGATTCTTACCATCTGAGTCACCAAAAAGGAGTAAGCAGAGAGAAATTAGTGGTTCAACAGAGAAGGTGCTAACAGATGGAGCAGTTCAGTTCAGTTCAGTCGCTCAGTCGTATCCCACTCTTTCAGACCCCATGAACCGCAGCACGCCAGGCCTCCCCGTCCATCACTAACTCCCGGAGTTCACCCTAACACATGTCCATCGAGTTGGTGATGCCATCCAACCCTCTCATCCTCTGTCATCCCCTTCTCTTCCTCCGCTCAATCTTTCCTAGCATCAGGGTCTTCCTAAATAAGTCAGCTCTTCGTATCAGGTGGCCAAAGTATCAGAGTTTCAGCTTCAACATCAGTCCCTCCAATGAACAGCCAGGACTGATCTCCTCTAGGATAGACTGGTTGGATCTCCTTGCAGTCCAAGGGACTCTCAATAGTCTTCTCCAACACCACAGTTCAAAAGCAACAATTCTTCAGTGCTCATCTTTCTTCACAGTCCAACTCTCACGTCTATACATGACCACTAGTAAAACCATAGCCTTGACTAGATGGACCTTTGTTGGCAAAGTAATGTCTCTGCTTTTTAACATACTGTCTAGATGGAGTAATGTCCTATTATTGAGGGCAAGCTTGAGGGCATGAGGTTATTTAAAGCAATAAATATTAAATTTCTAAATATTAAATTGGGAAAGGAGTACATCAAGCCTGTATATTGTCACCCTGCTTATTTAACTTATATGCAGAGCACATCATGAGAAATGCTGGGCTGGATGAAGCACAAGCTGGAATCAAGATTTCCAGAAGCAATATCAATAACCTCAGCTTTAATTTATTGCTTTAAATAATATTAACTTAAAGCAATCAATAACCTCATTTAAAAGCAATGTAAAGTGGTACACCAAGAGTGGAGCAGCTCCTTCTTTGAAGGCTAGCAGAAAGAAGGGAAGGAGTTTTATGACTTAAGGCAAAGGAAGACACAACTGGCTTGATTTTCCCTTTGAAAGAGGAGATTAGATTGTCTTCTGAGACTGAAAGGGGAGAGGAACAGGCATTTGAGATTTAGGATATTGGTAATAATGGAACATGACATCAGTGGTGAGAAATCAATGCAGGATGAACAGTCCTTCTAGGCAGGCAAACACAAACACCAAAACTCAGAGGAAGGATGTGGGCCACTCAAGCCCAGTCACTTGTCCCAGATTCACCAAAGAACAAAATGAAGGGACAAAGAGAGGTCAAATGTATTACCATAATTATGAGGATCAGAACAAGTCTCCCCAAAATGTGTCACTTTGGTATGTAGACTATTTTGAGCTGAAAATAACCAAGACCCAGCAGATTCGAGAAAAACTTTTACCTCTCCCTTAACTGCCTAGAATTTAGATAGAAGGCTTGGTCCAGGAAAAGCACTATCACCATAGATAACTATAATACTAAGAACATGGGCTAGATGTGGTAAGCTGGAGGGGAGCTGGCTAAGTGTCAAGATCAAATTTCTCTCTGTGTTCCATTGTCTCTGCATGGTACGGTAAATATTTGTTGACCAAACATTTACTCTTCCCTTCTCCCTGTGAATTGTCTTCTTCCATTTTGAAGTCCCAGACCCCTACTTATTTTTCCTTAGCTCCAGATGTCATATAAGCCTCAACTGTCTGACTACCTGAGGGTCATATATTTTTATGAGGCCTTGTATATATATAATTAAATTGGTTTGGTCCTGTTAATCAGTCCAAATTGTTCTGTTAATTTGATTATTACACCAGCCAAAGAAGGGGAGAGGAAAAAAATTTCCTCCCCTGCAGTAATGAGTGTTTCTCTGCCTGGAAACAAGAAACCTGGGAAATAAGTATTCTTTATTAACAAAATAAACAATACTGACTGTGGCCTTTTGCTTTCCTAGGAAGGAGAAAGTCCTGCCCAAGAACTTGAGCTGGCCCAAGATAAAGGAAAAACTGTGATTTCAAAGCTTCTGAGGTGCTTCATGCTGCTAACAGCACAGAAGTTACATTAGCAAGATTTGTTGATTTTTTTTTTAAATATGCATAAGTAGGTCTAGAGTTACATTCACAGTCATGGCTGCAGAAAATTGAATTGTTGTGAATGACAGAATAGGATGTAGTTTTTTGACCTGGGGAAAGTCAGCAAAGAATAGAGTGGAGAACAACAAAATACAGAGCAGAGAGAGTTCAGAAGGGTAAAGGCAGGAATTCAGAGCTAGAGGTGGTCAGGGATATCGAAACCTCTATCCTGTTGCCTGGTAACAACAACAACAAAAAATTATTTTGCCCAAAACATTATAGGAACTGTTTTGCATCCCCACCAGGCATAAGATGTGAGGTTAAAGAATGGGGGGTTGCATGCATTTCAGTGAAATTTAACAGATAAAATAATCCCAGAGCTGGCGTACTTGGAGAATATCCAAGCCCTGACACTCTCACGTGTTCCCCGTCCCCACTGCTGAAATCACCTGTGTGCAGTGTGGGGGCGGGGGGAGGGGGAGGAAGGGGATGACCAAAAGAGAGGCTTCAGGTATGAAACAAGGCTCCAAAATCACTGGGGGTCAGAGCTAGCATGCAAATTTTGATAACTGAAAAACTGTTTCTATGTTTTGACCTTAAACATCTGTGGGGACCTTGGAAAACCTGTTTATCAGGAGGGTTGCTGGGTAAGGGATCAAACCTAGCAGCCACTCTAGCTGATACCTTGGAAACTGCCCCTTTCTGTCTATTTTCCTCTAGGCACACAGCCTGTTTCACTGAATTTACACATCATGACTTTCTAATTATTAACTAAAGTGCCTTGCCTGGCAAGTTTCCTTAGAAACTGCTTCAGAAACAGTTTAATGTAACAAAAATCTAAACTTAGACTGAAAATTGAGTAGAAATTTGAAAGACAGTAAGTCGATGTCATTATTAGCATAATGAGGTAATCGGCTCTAATAGTCGCTGGTATCTACATGCAAGCCCCTGCCTCACAGGGCTGGAAATTTTCTTCCCATGTTTCCAAAAGACTCTTCAAGAAAGAATAAAGATCTCTGAGATTTTTTTTCTGCCTTTCCCATTTGGAAATGTGTGCATTAAAAAAGGAAAAAAAGAAAAAAAAACTCCTGCCCAAAGCAAAAACTCAAAGCATTCAAACATTTAAAATCTTTCTGCACCAATCACTGTGCTGGGATAGCAGAACGACTAGGTCTCAAAAGCACTCTCAGGGCCAACTTTGAAATTCTCCTTTCATTCTAAGGGCTTCCCTGATAGTTCAGTTGGTAAATAATCCACCTGAAATGCAGGAGACCCCGTTGATTCCTTTGTCAGGGGGATCCACTGGAGAAGGGATAGGCTACCTGCTCCCGTATTCTGGCCTGGAGAATTCCATGGACTTTATAAGTCAGACATGACTGAGCAACTTCCACTTTCACTTTTTCCTTCTAAAATTTTTTAAGTATTCAGAATGCCATGGCAAAAGCAATTTAGTGTAACAGGCAATTAGAGAATGTGCCTTCAAATTTCAGCTCCACCGTTTCTTATGTGATGCGGCACAAGCTACAGTAACTCACCAGTCAAGGTTTCCTCATTAATAAAACAGATAAAAATGGCATCTGCCTCAAAGGTCTGAGCATTCAATGAGACAAAGCTTTTGTCTCATGCTGGTGTCAATCACTATTCATGAATTCCTCTTTTCCAGTTACTCAAGATAAAACAGTTATTGAATCCCTACTATGTAGATGCCAGGAACTATACCAGGGTACCTTCATCATACGAAGATGATGAAGATCTCAGAGCTCAGTTTTGTTCACTTCTCCGCAACCTTTGTGAAACTGATAAGTAGCTTAAGTGAAGTCGCTCAGTCGTGTCCTACTCTTTGCGACCCCATGGGCTGTAGCCCACCAGGCTCCTCCGTCCATGGGATTGTCCAGGCAAGAACACTGGAGTGGGTTGCCATTTCCTTCTCCAGAGGATCTTCCTGACCCAGGGATCTAACCCAGGTCTCCCGCATTAGAGGCAGACGCTTTAACCTCTGAGCCACCAGGGAAGCCTGATAAGTAGCTTAATAACCACCAGACTCTACACTGGATCACCTATTTAATAACCACCAGACTCTACAATGGATCGCTATAAAAATAAAATTTCAGATCATCATCATCATCCTACAGATGTCTACCAGTTATATGTATGTGCCAGAAGTTTTCAGGAAATGTATCTCATTATGTAAAGGGATGAACTTGGGAGAGTAATAAAATTTAATATACAAACAATGGATATATATTCATTGGGCTTAATCTAAATATGAACTTGGAGGCTCTTTTTCTAAATACTGGGACTTTACAGCTTTAAAAAAAAANAAAAAAAAAAAAAAACCGGAATTCCGTGAGTTTTTTTCCTATTCAGTTGATGAATATTAAAAAAAAAAAAAAAAAATCACAGTTTCTCTGTTTTTGTTTTTTCCTAAAGGGAGAATTTAAAGTACAGAGCGCTTTCTAGCTAGCATTGGAAAGAGAATTTGGGGACCTATTCTACTTTGTCCCTTTCACCCTTCAGCCTCACACTCATTAAACCTTTAACTGGAAACCTTTCAAAACTGATAAAATACACTGTTAACATCCCTGAAATCAAAATAGCAAAGTGGTTCTCAAATGAAGGCAATGTGCCCTACCAACAAGGGTTTCACTATAATATAATTAAAAATAGTACCTCTTTTCCCCATTGTAGACAGGAAATCACTAACAGAACAAGCACCAGCTTCAGATTTATTTAAAGATAGCACATGAATGAGGTATCCAAAAGGGTTTTGTTCCCTTAATGATTAACACATTTTATGACTTTCCTTCAAATGATGGAGAAATACTACCCAACATCTTACTGCCTTCTGGAGTTCCTGCACATAAAACATCCCTTTTCCTGACAGAATTTCTTTCCAATTTTTTTTTCATTGCCCACTGTATTTTATATATGTTCCAAATCACTTTTATCTTTCAATGTGAATGCTGTTGAATGAGCAGGCAAAGAGGAGAAATACTAAAATGGATTTAATTTGAACATGTGAAGGAAGAACTCTTTGGAGAAGAAAACTAGATTTACAACTGGGTATATGCAAGGGTATAACTATATGTGTATTACACACAATTGAGTATACAAATATACAAAATGAAATATTTAACACTGTGTTTATAGCAAAGAGTAAGCTCAAGTACCCATTGTGTGGTATAAGTTTTAAGAAAGAAAAATCATTCTGTTTTTAAACATCAAAAGAATGAACCATTAATAAGATAAAAGTCTACTTGAAAGACAAAAATCACAAGGTTTAAAGGAAATGACTTAAATATTCAGAAATCCTCCTCCTCTTTCTAGTCCCATATGTACTGTTAATGTTGCATTAAATACCATCTCTTCTGCTATAATGTGATCCTTATGTTCCTAAAAAACAATTATCCAAAACCATGCTGTAAAAATAACGGTTTTAATGGAGGGAAAAAGAGATTGAGAGCTAGAGAATTCCAGAGCCTTAATAATAAATTTAACTTTCCTGCAGGACTTTCAGTAATAAAGCTGACTTTTTAATGGCTCTAAGGACATAGCTATAAAGGGAACTTTCATTTCTTGATAATTACTAACTCAAGAGAAAGACCTTGCTTTTACGTTACTGCACTAAGATTAATACAATATTTCTTAGATTTTTAAATAATTGTTTTGCCCATTGTTATGAAGAGCAAATCTCAAAGCCAGTCAAATAAACTGTTGCAACCTGTGATTTTTTTTACCCTTACATTCTGGGTACTAGTTTTTCATTATGAGTTACTGCTTTACAACCTTAAGCTCTATGTAATATAAGTCATGTTCCTTTATTAATCATTACTTATTAAGTTTAAAAATTTGGCATTTTTTTTCTTAAAATAAGTATCAGCAAAATAGTTAAAGTGTAAAAACCACCAACTCACTAACACAGTCTCTCCTTTCTTCACAAGGATCCCAGAATTTAAGAATATGACAGACATCTATAGATGTGAATATTTCAAGTGCAACTCCTGCTTCAGAGTAGGGGACAGACAGGTCATATCTCTTTTTCAAGGAGTAATCTAGAAATCATTACCACTAGAAATCTGGAAAGGTGTTAAGATATTTGTAATTTATTTTACTATAATTCAGCAGAGACAGTGAGACAGTACGCTCTTATGAATGTGCCAGTCAGTTCAAGCTTCAATTCTACAATCACTCTGTAAAATTCAGACTATAAAGAGAGTCAGTCAGTGTTATTTCAGAAAAGCCACACTCCACTACAGGCAATTGGGTTAGTCACATCTCCGTCAACAGCTGAGGCTTTGTTAACTAGTGAAGCAAGCATTGGAAATGGTTTTTATTGGAGAAATTACTGGTTTGTTAATTAGCAAGACAAGTGTTAGAAATGAGCTCAAGGTATTCAAGACATGTGTATTAACTGAATTATTTTCATGACCCTCAGACATACTTGAATGGAAACTGAGAATTTTGGAAGCTTCTGGCCTGCACCTTTATGAGTAGGGCTCAGTCTTGGTCCTTAAATGTCCTGCTTGGATGCCTTGGATTAGAAGGAATTCAGTTGCCTTATTCCTGCCTCTGTACTGATGGGTGTGTGCCTTACCAAAATGTTCTTATGATTAAGGCAACAAAAGAATCTGAAAGAACACAGAGCTGGGATCCATCAAGTTTACCAAACAATTGTTTTGTGCCTATTTTCTGAAGAATGCCTTCTTGAATGTGTGGTATTTTTGTTCTGCAAAAGGCAATGGCAAACCACTCCAGTACTCTTGCCTGGAAAATCCCATGGAGGGAGGAGCCTGGTAGGCTGCAAGTCCATGGGGTCTCTAAGAGTCGGACATGACTGAGCAACTTCACTTTCACTTTTCACTTTCATGCATTGGAGAAGGAAATGGCAACCCACTCCAATGTTATTGCTTGGAGAATCCCAGGGACAGCGGAGCCTGGTAGGCTGCCGTCTCTGGGGTCGCACAGAGTCAGACACAACCGAAGAGACTTAGCAGCAGCAGCCAGATTGTAAGAGAGTAAAAAGCCTCTTGATGAAAGTGAAAGAGGAGAATGAAAAAGTTGGCTTAAAGCTCAGCGTTCAGAAAACTAAGATCATGGCATCTGGTCCCACCACTTCATGGGAAATATATGGGGAAACAGTGGAAACAGTGTCAGACTTTATTTTGGGGGGCTCCAAAATCACTGCAGATGGTGATTACAGCCATAAAATTAAAAGATGCTTACTCCTTGGAAGAAAAGTTATGACCAACCTAGATAGCATATTCAAAAGCAGAGACATTACTTTGCCAACAAAGGTCCATCTTATCAAGGCTATGGTTTTTCCAGTAGTCATGTATGGATGTGAGAATTGGACTGCGAAGAAAGCTGAGCACCAAAGAATTGATGCTTTTGAACTGTGATGTTGGAGAGACTCTTGAGAGTCCCTTGGACTGCAAGGAGATCCAACCAGTCCATCCTAAAGGAGATCAGTCCTGGGTGTTCATTGGAAGGACTGATGCTGAAGCTGAAACTCCAGTACTTTGGCCACCTCATGCGAAGAGTTGACTCATTGGAAAAGACCCCGACGCTGGGAGGGATGGGGGAAGGAGGAAAAGGGGACAACAGAGGATGAGATGGTTGGATGGCATCACTGACTCAATGGACATGAGTTTGAGTAGACTCCAGGAGTTGGTGATGGACAGGGAGGCCTGGCGTGCTGTGATTCATGGGGTAGCAAAGAGTTAGACACAACTGACCTACTGAACTGAACGGAACTTATAACAGGTCTCCTCAAAAAGTGTTACAAGTGGTCATATGCAATCTAAAATTGATGTCCTGGTTCCCAAGCTAAAAGTTCTATGTGATATTGACTAAAATAAGCAACAATATTGATTTCGTTAATTCTGGCAAGAGTAGTTTAGTAAGAGAAAGGAATGAATGAGTTTAGAAAAAAATAGACAACTGCAAAGAAACTATTTTTAGTCTGCAGATTAAAAAAAAGATTTACACTATTACTCTAATCTTCTGATTCTTTTATTTGGATAATGACAATGTTCTCAGAATAACAATCTAACCTATGGGTTAAGCAGAGAAATGATGAACAGAGTAGCATAGAAAAGCACCCTGAAGAGATTCATGACGAATCCAGGAGGTAAAAGAATAATATTTTTTTATATGATTCTCAATCTTCAACAAATCTCTTAGTTTGCAAACCATATATAACCCAACGCTTTTAAGAGCCTAGCAAGTCATGTTGAAATGGAATAAAACCCTCTGGGCCTTCCCCCAAGTCCTCTTCCTGCCTAGTCTGTTGAAAAACTATAGCCAAAGAATAAGTTTAATCAGAGACGTGAAAAAATGCAGAAACAAAGGAAAACAGTTCAGCAAGACTAAATTACAATAGTGTAGTCATTAAGCATAGTCAAGGACCTTTAGTTCCTCCCCAAGGGCAATAGATTTCATTCTGATCCATATCCTGGATGGATACTGAAATCCCTACCACGTGGAAGAAGTTAACTACATCATGACCAGACTGAAGCCATGACATAAGCTGCCACCATTCTGAAAATTCGCCTCAAACAAATGGGAACACACCAACCACGGAACTGAACATTAACTGTACTTAAAACCATCAGGTGATGCTGGTCAGACCACCAATGACCAATTTCAAGATGACTGTCAGAACTGGTTGTGCTGTTTCTGTATGTGGCCCCCTCCCTCCATCTATGAAAGCTCTTGCCAAGTGATTATCAGGTAGGGGAACAGCCTTTGGATACAAGTCTTCCCTCCCTGATGATTGCCAGCATCCAAAATAAAGCAAACTTTCTTTTGCACCAAGCTTGCCTCTTTATTGGCTTTTGAGTAGTGAGCAGTCAGCCCCCACTTTCAGTTACAATAGTGTTCTGTGAAACAAACTGGGTGTCATGCTGAAGGACTCTGGTAATCTTTAGAAAGCACATGCCTTTTCTAAAGCAAAAAATGTGGCTCAGCTCCCGTCAGTGGCATCCAGATTAACATATGGGCCAGATCATCTGGTTTTTCAAGAGAGTACAAAAATCCATACTTAATGTGAAATCTCTTGAAGCTCCTATGTTTACAATTAATACTGTGCAGCAGAGTATTGACTCAACAGATCTGGGTTGACTATACTCTTTACATTCCAAAATAGAATTTGGCTTCCCTTGGCTCCTAGAAAGTAACCTCTAAGCCTTGAAATACCATGTCTGATAGGACTGCTTTGTTTATCTAAGGACCTTGGACCACATCAGATAGTCCACGCTAACAATATGATTTATGATAGGGACCTAGGGTCATGTGATATCAGCTTGACCTCTAGAGAGAATGGAGAATAAGGCTTGCCACATAGGTTGTCAGTCATACCTACATGACCATCCAAGAAAAGCACTAGATACCAAGGTTCAGATAACTATGCTGATAAGCATCACTATACACAAAGCTAGTGGAGGTGATAGAATTTCAGCTGAGCTATTTCAAGTCCTAAAAGATAATGGTGTGAAAGTGCTGTACTCAATATACCAGCAAATTTGGAAAACTCAGAAGTGGCCATAGGACTGGAAAAGGTCAGTTTTCATTCTAATACCAAAGAAAGGCAATGCCCAAAGAATGCTCAAATCACCACACAATGCACTCATTTCACATGACAGCAAGGTCATGCTCAAAATCCTCCAAGCCAGGCTTCAACAGTACCAAGAGTGAACTGAGAACTTCCAGATGTTTAAGCTGGTTTTAGAAAAGGCAGAGGAACCAGAGATCAAATTGCCAACATACACTGGATCATAGAAAAAGCAAAAGAATTCCGGGAAAAAATCTATTTCTGCTTCATTGACTACACTAAAACCTTTGACCGTGTGGATCACAACAAACTGTGGAAAGTTCTTCAAGAGATGGAAATACCAGATCATCTTACCTGCCACCTGAGAAACCTGTATGCAGGTCAAGAAGCAATAGTTAGAATCAAACATGGAACAACAGACAGCTTCTAAATTGGGAAAGTAGTGTGTCAAGGCTAAATATTGTCAACCTGTTTATTTAACTTATATGCAGAGTAGAAATGTAGGCTGGGTGAGGCACAAGCTGGAATCAAGATTGTCAGGAGAAATGTCAATAACCTCAGATATGCAGATGACACTACCTTATGGCAGAAAGTGAAGAGGAGCTAAAGAGCCTCTTGATGAAGGTGAAAGAAGAGGGTGAAAAAACTGGCTTAAAACTCAACATTTACAATACTAAGATCATGGCATCTGGTTCCATCACTTCATGACATATAGACGGGGGAAAAATGGAAAACAATGACACTTTTCTTGGGCTCCAAAATCACTGCAAACAGTGACTGCAGTCATGAAATTAAAAGACACTCACTCCTTGGAAGAAAATCTATGACCAACCTAGACAGCATATTAAAAAGCAGAGACATGACTTTGCCAACAAATGTCCCCATAGTCAAAGCTATGGTTTTTCCAGTAGTCATGTATGGATGTGAGAATTGGACCAGAAAGAAGGCTGAGCACCAAAGAATTGATGCTTTCAAACTGTGATGTTGGAAAAGACTCTTGAGAGTCCCTTGGACTGCAAGGAGATCAAAGCAGTCAATCCTAAAGGATATTCTTTGAAAGGACTGATGCTGAAGCTGAAGCACCAGTACTTTGGCCATCTGATACAAAGAACTGACTCACTGGAAAAGACTGTTGCTGGGAAAGATTAGACAAGGAGGGAAAGGGGACAACAGAGGATGAGATGGTTGGATGGCATCACTGACTCAATGGACATGAGTTTGAGAAAGCTCCAGGAGATGGTGAAGGACATGCAGGCCAGGTGTGCTGCCGTCCGTGGGGTCACAAACAGTCAGACATGACTGAGCAACTGAACAACAACAAAGCAATATACCAAGCAGGCTGTCATAAGCTGTTGCTGAAAGAATTGAACACTGTCCCCATGACTACTGGGATAGGACAACTAAAAACTTGTGTCTGGTGTCTCCTGAACTTTGTCCTACACACTTTTTTTCATTGCTGATTTTAATCTTTAATCCTTTTGATGTAATAAACTATAACCATGAGTATAACAGTTTTTCTTTGTTCTGTAAATCCTAGTAAATCACTCATAGAACCTGAGAGTGATTTCAGGAACCCTTCCAAATACAAAAACTAATTTTTAAAAAACAAAACCAAACCAACTATGAGAGCCACATTTGGGTGCAGACCATCAGTTTGCAACTTCAGCTTCTGGTTCTATCCGCTCACAAGGTCAGCGTTAGAAATAACCAAATGCAGGTGATAAAGCAAGATATTAATATATGGGTAAGTACAGAGGGGGCACAGCTATTCATTAGTTGGCTTTAAGAGAAAGATTAGGAAAGAAATTCTGAGGAAGTAATGGACTGAACTCACTGGAAATGAACATTCTATATTTAAGCCTGAAATTTGCCTCTAAGTCTTCTGTATGTTGATTCATCTGCTTTTGATGATGTTACTTTATATGACACTGCTGTTTAGTTGCTTCTTTCTGAGTTTTAGAAGAACGACATAGTGATTCTATGATCCCTCAATAGAGCAGAATAAGCAAATTTGGAAAAAATACAACATAGAAATAGTAAGAAATTAGTTTGGTCTGCTCAACTTAATAAATGATTCTTTAGCATTCAATCCTATCCCAACACCAATGTAAGGTTCCAGATACACAACAATAAATAAAACACAGTCCTTGTCTTAATAAATCTGGGAAGCAGAAGGGAAGGAAATATTCCTGTTGCAAGAGAAATACTAACTCAACTGTAAAACACTATATATTCAAGTTTTTAAAATCTGTTCCTTTCTCCTTTAACCTCTGGCAGTAAATGAATGTTTTTTCTAGAACAATTTCAAGGGCAACTCGGAGCCACTATTCTCTTTTCTAAAGCGACTCAAACCAGGGTGGTTAGCAGGTGATGTTTTTCCAAAAATCTGGTGATATTTTGAACACCCTTTGACCACTTCCTGAAACATGAGGGGGCACTCTTGCTCATCAGGTTGTTGTCTTCACTGCTCATCCTGACCAATTCCTTTTCCCTTGAATTTAGTTACTTTGGGAGCATGAAAAATCTTTACTCTCTATTCCAGAGTTTTATGTCAGATCTTTTCAGTCTTAAAAAATATTGAAACTCTCATTCATCACTTTTTTTCCTAAGAGATAAAATACAGGTTTCTTCCTGAGGCTGCAAAATCAGTTATAAATCAGTTATAACCTTGGCCCAACACAAGGAAATAGTGCTTAATCAAGGATTCATGTTGAAAGAATACATATAACTTGTTAGGAGGTCTTGAGAAACTTTGCTGTTGCTGCTTTGGGAATTTGCCAGTATAGTGTGATTATAAGCAAATGTATCGTGCATGTCATTTCACAATGAAATGCTCCTTTTTTAAAAAAGGCATATTAACATCTAGGTAGCTCTAGAATTCTTAAGACACATATAACAAGATGATTAAATAAGCAATAAAAATATATTATTGGAATATCTATTTCAAGGGAAACTACAGCACTACACAAGCTATTTTTATTCTATGATACATGTTACTAAATTATGTAAATTTCATTTGGACCTCAGAGAAAAGGGAACCTTCATTATTCATAATGTTTATCAGTAAATCTGAACAACTTCCTCATTTCTCTATTGTTCTGTAAAATGAATGTACCTTGCCCTTTCCTGTTGAAAAATTACCAGATGAAAAAAATGTTAAAAATGAGACTTCCAAATGGGACTTCCTCGGTAGTACAGTAGCTAAGACTCAGCTCCCAATGTAGGAGGCCTAGGTTCAATCCCTGGTCAGGGAACTAGGTCTCGCAAGTTGCAACTAAACATCCCACATGCCACAACAAAGATCAAAGACCCTGAGTGCCACAACTAACACCAAGTGCAGCCAAATAAATAATAAATATTTTTTTTAAAAAAGATATACTATTTATATAGCACAATCTAGAAAGATCATGTTTATTTATTTATTGTAAAATGTTATGAGGATAATAGCAACATATGAACAAAAACAGGAAGAATAACAAAGGGAAACACTAAATAGATATGAGAAGAAAAGATTCAGAAAGGAGCAGAGATTAAGATTGGGAAACTGAACCCATGGCCTCTAAGGACCATGGAGATATTTCTTTGGTTGAAGAAGAAAGTCTCACTTGGGAGTAGATGTTTCTCTATAATACTATGTCCACAGTGTACTCAAAGGAGAGAAATTTTTTTCAAAGCAACTTACCTAAAAAATCTGAAGCTGTTTTAGCTTCACAAAATAGTGTACTTTACTTCTTTCTGGAAAAAAAAAATTTGATTTTTTTTCTAATTCTGTTATCTTCCATAAAATAAAACACACTTAGTATTTTATCTAATCACTACATATTGTCATCTAATGGCATAAGAATAACTGTAGAGCCACAATTTTTTTTCTCTTTATAATATATGAAGGTGAATTGTGTGTGTCAACTTGACTGGGTCACAGTGCCCAAACAGTTAATCAAATATTATTCTGGATGTTTCTGTGAAGGTGTGATTCGAGCAAAATTAACATTTAAATTGGTGGATTAGGGGTAAAGCAGATTCAGTTCAGTTCAGTTCAGTCGTTCAGTCATGCTAGACTCTTTGTGACCCCATGGACCACAGCACACCAGGCCTCCCTATCCATCACCAACTCCCGGAGTTTACTCAAACTCATGTCCATTGAGTCGGTGATGCCATCCAACCATCTCATTCTCTATTGTCCCCTTCTCCTCCTGCCTTCAATCTTTCCCAGCATCAGGGTCTTTTCAAATGAGTCAGCTCTTCGCCTCAGGTGGCCAAAGGATTGGAGTTTCAGCTTCAACATCAGTCCTTCCAATGAACACTCAGGACTGATCTCCTTTAGGATAGACTGGTTGGATCTCCTTGCAGTCCAAGGAACTCTCAAGAGTCTTCTCCAACACCACAGTTCGAAGCATCAATTCTTCGGTGCTCAGCTTTCTTTATAGTCCAATTCTCACATCCATACATGACTACTGGAAAAACCATAGCCTTGATAAGATGGACCTTTGTTGGCAAAGTAATATCTCTGCTTTTTAATATGCTGTCTAGCTTGGTCATAACTTTCCTTCCAAGGAGCAAGCATCTTTTAATTTCATGGATGCAGTCACCACCTGCAGTGATTTTGGAGCCCAGAAAAATAAAAACAGCCAGTTTCCACTGTTTCCCCATCTATTTGCCATGAAGCGATGGGACCAGATGCCATGATATTCATTTTCTGAATGTTGAGCTTTAAGCCAATTTTTTTCACTCTCCGCTTTTGCTTTCATCAGAGGCTCTTTAGTTCCTCTTCACTTTCTGCCATAAGGGTAGTGTCATCTGCACATCTTAGGTTATTTATATTTCTCCTGACAATCTTGATTCCAGCTTGTGCTTCATCCAGCCCAGGGTTTCTCATGATGTACTCTGCATAGAAGTTAAATAAGCAGGGTGACAATATACAGCCTTGATGTGCTCTTTTTCCTATTTGGAACGAGTCTGTTGTTCCATGTCTAGTTCTAACTGTTGCTTCCTGACCTGCATACAGATTTCTCAAGAGGCAGGTCAGGTGGTCTGGTATTCCCATCTCTTTCAGAATTTTCCACAGTTTCCACACAGTCAAAGGCTTGAGCATAGTCAATAAAACAGAAATAGATGTTTCTCTGGAACTCTCTTGCTTTTTTGATGATCCAGTGGATGTTGGCAATTTGATCTCTTGTTCCTCTGCCTTTTCTAAAACAGCTTGAACATCTGAAAGTTCATGGTTCACATACTGCTGAAGCCTGGCTTGGAGAATTTTGAGCATTTACTTTACTAGCGTGTGCAATGAGTGCAATTGTGTGGTAGTCTGAGCATTCTTTGGCATTGCCTTTCTTTGTGATACTCTCCAAAATATGAGTGGGTCTCATCCAATCATTTGAAGGCCTTAATAGAACAAAGACAAACACCACCACCAAAAACAGCCCATGAAAACCGTGAAGAGAATCTACCAGCAGACGGCCTTTGGACTCAAAAAGGAACTCTTTCCTTAGTTTCTAGGCTACCTACCCTGAAGGTTTCAACTTAAAGACCTCCACAATCACATGAGTCAAATCCTTAAAATAAACATATCCCATTGGGTCTATTCCTATGGAGTATAACTAATATATAGTATGTTGTATGTCCTTAAATTTGATCTGTTCAACTTACTGAATTCTAAAAAGAGATTTCAGTAGAGAAAGAAACCCATATTTAAACTAGGGTAAATCTTAGAAACCATTTAATCCCCACGTGTTCATATTTAATAAGCCATACAGCTATTTCTTGAAATGAAATATGATACAGAAAAGTGAAGTGAAAGTAAAAGTCATTCAGTCGTGTCCAACTCTGCAACTCCTTGGACTATACAGTCCATGGATTTTTCCAGACCAGAATACTGAAGTAGGTAGCCTTTCCCTTCTCCAGGGGATCTTCCCAACCCAGGGATCAAACCCAGGTCTCCTACACTGCAGGCAGATATTTTACCAGCTGAGCCACAGGGAAGCCCAAGAATATTGGAGTAGTTAGCCTGTCCCTTCTCCAGCAGACCTTTCCAACAAAGGAATCAAAAACTGGGATCTCCCGCATTGCAGGTGGATTCTTTACCAACTGAGCTATGGGAAGCCAATAGGATACAGACGCCACTATATAAAATAGCTTTTTAAAAATTACATCCAACCAGTCCATCCTAAAGGAGATCAGTCCTGGGTGTTCATTGGTAGGACTGATGTTGCAGCTGAAACTCCAATATTTTGGCCACCTGATGCAAAAAGCTGACTCATTGGGAAAGACCCTGATGCTGGGAAAGATTGAGAATAAGAGGAGAAGAGGACAACAGAGGATGAGATGGTTGGATGGCATCACCGACTCGATGGACATGGATTTGGGGGGACTCCAGGAGTTGGTGATGGACAGGGATGCCTGGTGTGCTATGGTTCATGGAGTCACAAAGTGTCGGACACGACTGAGCAACTGAACTGAACTGAAAAATTACATCAATTAAAATGGCACCCCACTCCAGTACTCTTGCCTGGAAAATCCCATGGACGGAGGAGCCTGGTAGGCTGCAGTCCATGGGGTCGCTAAGAGTCGGCCACGACTGAGCGCCTTCACTTTCACTTTTCACTTTCATGCGTTGCCTGGAGAATCCCAGGGACAGCAGAGCCTGGTGGGCTGCCATCTATGGGGTCACACAGAGTCGGCCACAACTGAAGCGACTTAGCAGCAGCCAACCCAAAGCCACCCTGCTGGTTCCTGATTTCTTATCTCTAGAGCAAACAGGAGAATCCCATGGATGGAGGAGCCTGGTGGGCTGCCGTCTATGGGGTCGCACAGAGTCAGACATGACTGAAGCGACTTAGCAGCGGCAGCAGCAGAAGAGCAAAATTGGGGGAAATCAGGGTTCTTCAGCATGAAAACCACTCCCTTCAGTTTCAGATTTAAAAGGCAGAGCCTAAGAGGGAAGAGAAGAAATTTATCAAAGGTATACCATACTAGCTAATGGAAGTCTGTAGACTGAACTCAGTTCTCCAGTTTCTGATACTGTATAACATTCTTTCCACTGTTTCACACTGCCTCTCCAGCTTTGTATAACTTTGAAATATCTTCTAAGTAAGAAACCGTGAGATTAAATAAACCCAGAAATAGTATCTTAGTTATTTGAGAAATACTATATTCTATATTCCACAGACAGGAATAACACGGTTAATTTGCATTTGTAAAAGTTGAAAGAAAAGTGGAAGTGTTAGTCGCTCAGTTGTGTCCAACTCTTTGTGACCCCATGGACTGTATGCACTGTAGCCTGACAGGCTTCTCTGTCCATGGAATTCTCCAGGCAAGAACAGTGGAGTGAGTTGCCATTTCCTTCTCCAGAGGATATTTCCGACCCAGGGATCAAACCCGGGTCTTCTGCATTATAGGTAGATTCTTTACCATCTGAGCCACCAAGGAAGTCCCTGTAAAAGTTGAGGAGGACATAAACTATAGAAGTGAAAACAAAGCTGAAGATANATATTAGTTATTACAAACTAATTATTTAAATGCTATTAAATTTTAACTAGAAAATTATTATTAGTTAAACCATTCAAATGTGTAATAAAATCAAATGTCAGTTAATCCTTTCAGAAACTGGTGTATTAGTCTTGTACTGGTGTACTACAAACTACCACACACTCAGCAGTATAATATAACATTCATTTATTGGCTCACAGTTCTGTATGTCGGATGTCTGGGCAGTTGGAGTCATTCACAGACCAAAATCAAGAGGTTGGCCATAATGGAGTCACCTGAAGGATTTGAGAAGAATCCACTTCCAGGCTCATTCACATTACTTTTAGAATCCAGTTCCTTCCATGTATAGGACTGAGATCTTCATTTATTTTCTGGCTATTGCCCAGAGGTTGCTCTCAACAACTAGAAGCCGCTCTCCAGTTTTTGTATGTGGCCCCTTCCATCTTCAAAACCATCAGTGCATCAAATCCTTCTTGTATTTTGAATGACTTCCTCTTCTGCCACCAGCACAGAAAACTCTGCTTTTGTGGTACTCAAGGGGTTAGGTTAGGTCTATCCCATGATTTCTTTTTTGAGGTACTCAAAGTCAGCTGATTAGTGACTTTAATTACCTCTGCAAAACTCCTTGGCCGTGCAAAATAACTGCATGATATCCTATCATATTCACAGTCCTGGGGACTAGGGCAAGAAATTGTGAGGGGGCATCTTTAGATTTCAGCTTCCCACAGATGATGTCTGCAAGTAAAACAACTACTTTTCCACTTCTCCCCAGTCAAAAACATTCTTTAGAATACTTTTAATTCCACTTCAATCCTCAACACCTGTCATTTCCTTCTCCTCCACAAAGCTTTTGGAATGCATTCACTCATCCCCACCCCTTTTCTCATGCTTTATAGACATATTTTAGCATTTATTTAAATATTCATTATAGTGTGTTCCCTGTGATTCAGTCATCCTCAATTAACAGTATTTTATTCCCAGACAAACCACTTTCATCCATTAAGATTTATTTCTTATCTATCTTATCCACAACAGTATCCAAATAGTCAGAAACTATGTTGGCATATATTGGTGGTTTAGTCTGTAAGTTGTGTCCAAATGTTGCAACACCATGAACTGTAGCCCAACCAGGTTCCTCTGTCCAGGAGATTTTCCAAGCAAGAATACTAGAGTGGGTTACCATTTCCTTCTCCAGGAGATATTCCCAACCCAGGAATTGAACCAGGTCTCTTGCACTGCAGATGGCCCTCCTGCATTGCAGGCAGATTCTTTACCAACTGAGCCACCAAGTGGCTGAGTCATGCTGGCATGTATTAGGAACACAATAAATAGTAACTGAATGAATCTGTTCATATGGCAAAACTCACTGTTCATCTTTTATTTCTGTCCTCTTCACCTTTTCTCTGCTTTGAGTTCTTAATTTGGACTCATCTATATTTTATTCAGATTAGCTCAAGTATTTTGCTCAGAGGAGTTTTCCTGAATGATTCTGCCTTGTCACCTGTTCTTGAACATTTTTATGCAGGTAAATACTTTTGCTGGATATGGCATTCTTGAGGTTCTATCATTTTCCTCTGATGTCACTCATTTGTCTTTTAGTTTCCTTTGTTTACAGATGGTATTATTATTTAACCTTTCTTCCTGAAAGATTATAAACAGTTTTTCTTTATCTATTAGAGTATCAGGAGTTTTATCAGAAAAAAACAGGGTAAGTATCTTTTCTCATCAGTCCATCCTAGAACCTTGTGCGCTTTAAATCTTAAAGACTTAGTTCAGCCCTAGAATTTAATTAAGATCTATCAATGTCCCAAAGGGGAAGATCTCAGAAATAGGAGGATCCCACGTCTCCTCCATCTGTTTAAGCACTGAGAAGGAGATTTTCCCCTTCTCAATGCTTATTATCCATATGTTCCTTTTTCAAGATTTACCCTCCAATCGTTTATCTTTTTCTTCATAATGTTCATCTAGCTTTCTGCTCTATGTATTGATATTAGTTCTTGCACTTGGTTTTCTGGACCACTAACCTGTGTCTCAACAGGGACCATTATTCATATACTGAATTTTTTTTGTTTTTTGTTAACATTTATTTATTGTTTGTGCTGGGCCTTTGTTGCACCATTCTGGCCTTTTTCTAGTTGCAGCAATTCGGGGCTACTCTCTAGATGCAGTGCATGGGCTTCTCACCGTGGCAGCTTCTTTTGTTGCAGAGCACGGCCTCTAGGGCATGCGAATTTCAGTAGTTGCAGCACGTAGGTTCAGTAGTGGGTTCATGGGCTCGAGAGTGTAGGCTCTGTAGTTGTGGCACATGGGCTTAGCTGACCAACAGAATGTGGAATCTTCCCAGACCAGGGATCAAACCTGTGTCCTCTGAACTGGCAGGCAGATTCCTAACTATTGGACCACCAGGGAAGTCCTGAATATTTTTGTTTTTAAGTCATATTTTTAAGCTATAAAATTCTTTTCTATATAGCATATGGATCACCCAAAATACCCTATAATTTAATTCAGGTGTTTATCTCCTTTCTAGTACTTTTCTGTCCTTCCTTTTTGCTGTTCTGATTAGGTGAAGTCCACTGTCCTGTCCTTGAGTTCACTGATTCTTTCTTCTGCTTCAGCAGGTCTCCTAATGAACCAATCAGTGTATTTTTTCAGTTGAATTATTGTACTCTTCATATCTATAACTTCTACTTGGTACTTTCTTATATTTTCTATCTCTTTGTTGAAATTCACACTGTGTTCATCTTTAGGACCATTACTTTGAAATCTTTGTCAGGTTAACTTGAGGGCCGAGAGGAGCTACTCCATGTTCAAGGTCAGGAGGGGTGGTAGTGAGGAGATACCCCTCACCCAAGGGAAGGAGCAGTGGCTGTGCTTTGCTGGAGCAGCCATGAAGAGATACCCCACGTCGAAGGAAAGAGAAACCCAAGTAAGACGGTAGGTGTTGCAAGAGGCACCAGAGGGCAGAAACACTGAAACCATACTCACAGAAAACTAGTCAGTCTAATCACACTAGGACCACAGCCTTGTCTAACTCAATGAAACTAAGCCATGCCCGCGGGGCAAGCCAAGACAGGCGGGTCATGGTGGAGAGGTCTGACAGAATGCGGTGCACTGGAGAAGGGAATGGCAAACCACTTCAGTATTCTTGCCTTGAGAACCCCATGAACAGTATGAAAAGGCAAAATGATAGGATACTGAAAGAGGAACTCCCCAGGTTGGTAGGTGCCCAATATGCTACTAGAGATCAGTGGAGAAATAACTCCAGAAAGAATGAAGGGATAGAGCCAAAGCAAAAACAATG
>SJYQ01019260.1:175625-231528 GCA_006410935.1 Redunca redunca
GATTTCTTTGGAAGGAATGATGCTAAAGCTGAAACTCCAGTACTTTGGCCACCTCATGCCAAGAGGAAAAGACTCTGATGCTGGGAGGGATTTGGGGCAGGAGGAGAAGGGGACGACCCAGGATGAGATGGTTGGATGGCATCACTGACTTGATGGACATGAGTCTGAGTGAACTCCAGGAGTTGGTGATGGACAGGGAGGCCTGGCGTGCTGCAATTCATGGGGTCGCAAAGAGTCGGACACGACTGAGCGACTGGACTGAACTGAACTGAAATGAGGGACTTCCCTGGTGGTCCAATGGTTAAGACTCTGACTCCCAATGCAGGTGGCCCAAGTTCAATCCCTGGTCAAGGAACTAGGTCCCACATGTCACAACTAAGTGTTTGCATACCTCAACTAAAACATCTCATGGGCCATAACTAAGACCCAGTGCAGCAAGATAAATAAAAGTAAATATTTTTTAAAAAGGTGCATTTGAATTTATATATGGTAGACCCATTCCCCAAGCCCAAGAGAAAGGACACCTTACTCCTCAAAATGGAGCCACTCAAGTGTGCCATCCAGGTGGGAGAAACCATGAAAGCGTTCATGGAATATTGGTAACCATGCTACCTGCACCCACTGACCTGCATCCCCACCACTTCTAGCCAGAAGGAGACAGTGAACCTAAACACCTGGAAAGCTGGCAGCCTCCAAGATCAGCTCTCTCCTATGGGGAACTGACCCTACTTGTTGATCCCACCTGCTCATTCTGCCCTCAAGTTGCAGTAGTTCACTTGGTGGGTGCATCACACTCCAGGAAAGAAAGCCCCTAAGCCCCAAACAGTGGAGAGACAACCTGGGGCAATGGACAGCCTGAAGTACTCCTGTGAGCCTCTCTTTGCTTCTGAAAAACAACTGAAGTGTGAGCACAGATCTTCAGGCCATAGCAGTGAGCCTCCACACTTGTGTCCACAGGCAGAAGACCTAGATACCTACATTTTTAGAATAATTTATCAAGTGATCATTATTCTTCCGCTAATATTGGATCCATAATATTTTAAATCGACCAGTGCGTCCTCTGTCTCCAAAAGGTGGTCTCTCGGGGATGCAAACAATCAGGGCCAAGTTCTGGGGACAAACATCTAAAGGCTGCTGGGGAGAAGCTCTGTTTCTTTCCCTGGGGTCATGAAAACAGTCACCCCCAAAGCATCAGGAAGCCACTACAGAAAGAACTGTGCACCTCAAGAGTGAGAGCAAGACAAAAGACGGGTGGGGGTGGGGNTCAAGAGAAAGAGCAAGACAAAAGAGGGGTGGGGGTGGGGGGATTTGTCACCAACAAAGCCCATTAGCAACTTCCGGGAAATCAAAATAGAATCTGAGTAATAAAAAGTCAAACCTTCTTTTGTTTTCCTTTTCCTTTGTGCTTCTTAGTTTCACTTGCTCCTGGAGGCCATGGGCAGAGACCTTGCCCCTGGTAGTTCAGACCAGAGTTCCTAGTGCAAAACTGTTGTGCCCGACATGTGCACATGTGGGCATGTGCAAAAGCTCTGCAGATGACGCGGCAATTCAAGATGGCTGCGGCAGGCTGTGTGCGGAGAGGCGGCACCCAGCACTGCTGTCTGAAGCCGGTGCAGCACAGCTGTGCTGGCCCCACAAGAACTCCACTCTACTCTCGAGATCCACCAAGAGCAGCCCCTCTCATGGCCTGCCAGGTAGAGCAGGGAGAGTGGGACAGAGCTGTGCTGCAGAGGGCAAGCTCAGACCACTCCATCCTCTGATTAAAGAAGAAAGATTGCCTTTGCTTCTGAACAGAACGCAGTCTTGTTCTATTAGCTCAAACAACACTGACACCAGGCAGAGGGACTCTTACCAGTGACTGATTCAGGAAGGTTAGAATGAAGGCAGGAGGAAAAGAGGGCAGCAGAGGATGAGATAATTGGATGGCATCACCAACTCAGTGGACATGAATTTGAACAGACTCTGGGAGATAGTGAAGGACAGGGAAGCTTGGTGTGGTGTAGTCCAAGGGGTTGCAAAGAGCCGGACACAGTTTAGTAACTGAACAACTACGAAGAACAAAGTTAGAATAACTGTCTCTAACTTTACAGGAAGTTATCTGCGTATTTTGAAAACGATTTAGTGGGAATTCAAATGAAGGCATACACAAATTTAATACTCAGAAGAGGGAAATACTGGCATCAGGGCATTCACTGCTTGCCAAGCTGAAAGAATGTTATTGAAGATTCCTTATATAAATGTTCCTTGACCTTTGAGTGAACCAACAGGTCTTAAAAGTTGCATTAGCCAAAGCAATTCCCATAGCAAATAAAGTTTTTAGATGAACGCATCAGATTTTTTCCTCTTCAGCCTAAAGAGGAATTACCATCAGCCATCACCAAGAGCAGCAAGTTAACATTTCCAGGTTGTTTCTCAAAGACCACTGGGAGTCTGCGGTATAGAGTAAACATTGTTCCAAGTCTAAAGGGGAAACAGGATTTCAAGTGGCTGATGGGAAAATGCCTTAAAGTTGATTATAAGAATGTTATCTGAAACAATCACTGCTCAAAACGTCCAGTCACTGCATTCTATGATCTTCTTCTTCTATCTCTGGAGCAGTATTTTTAGGGCCCCTGACGATGTGGGTATTTTTAAATCAATTATAAAGATGGAATGCTTCAATTGATGTTTTATTTGAAAAAAAGTTTAACATTGCACTGATTAT
Source organism: Redunca redunca (assembly GCA_006410935.1). Lineage (NCBI taxonomy): Eukaryota > Metazoa > Chordata > Mammalia > Artiodactyla > Bovidae > Redunca > Redunca redunca. The sequence goes on from SJYQ01019260.1 coordinate 178,330, forward strand.
AGTAGATTTTGAGTATAAATAAGACTATTAGTCTTCAAGAAGAAGATTAAGGATGGATTATAGTGGAATTTGCAGAGCTTTTTCATTAATGCTGAGCTCACATGTTTAAAACAGACCATCCCATTTCCTGGCAGGCGGCACAGCAGTAAAGAATCCGCCTGACAATGCAAGAGATGTAAGTGATGCAGGTTTGATCCCTGGGTCAGGAAGATCCCCTGGAGGAGGAAATGGCAACCCACTCCAGTATTCTTGTCTGGAAAATTCCATGGACAGCCGAGCCTGGCATACTACAGAAAATGGGGTAGCAAAGAGTCAGACACAACTGAACACACACACACACACACACACACACACATCCCATTTCCTAGCTTGTCTGTGTACTCCTTACCCGTTCTGTTCTAGCATAGCATGAGAATGCATGGTGTTTAACATTTTCAAAAGTATTTAAATGTCTGGTTTTTAAATGTCTAGTTTTTCATTATTGATTTATAAAAAGATACGGTCCATTTTTTCATCTATCTAGATTTAAAATGGTTTTTATAGAAAAAAATTAAAAAGTCATGCCAATTAGGCCAACTTAATTTAATGACAAACATTTTCATTCAAGTAACTAGGTTATGAAGACAAAACATTTAAACTTCAAAAAAACTAAACAGTTCAAAAATGCTGGGAGCATAGCAGAAAAGCTATGATTTTGTTTATTTAAGGCTTTTATTTAAAAAGATAAACTTTGAAGTACTATAGAATTATGGTGGTGCTGTATGGGGACTCTTAGAGGAAATGATTAACCACAGGCCAGAACACTTACTCTATAGCTCTGGCCTTGATATTGTTGTGAGTTAAATTAATTTTTCATTCTTTCTTCCTCTGTTGGATGCTCTTAGAAGCTGCTAAGGATGAATTTACTGAACAAAATACTCCAAATCCAAAATACTTTTTGGAGACTTCACCAAAGTCAATAATAAAAACAAATGACTTTCAGTATGATGACTGCTCCTTCTGGTTTCTTCTGATTTTAGATGCCCCAGGTAAGCAGAACTCAGCACTTGGGCTTCTCCCTTCAGTGGACTCCTCCTAGCTGTGGTACCAGTCCAGATAATAACAATCACAGTAACTGCTGTCCACCCCACACTTGCATCTTCCTAAAGAGAAGTAGTATAATGCAGTGAGTAATAGCTTTGGAATCAAGCAATCATAAACTCTGAGTTTAAAAAAAAAACAACTTAGCTTTTTTCTGAGCCTCAGTGTCCTCATCAGTAAAAGGTGACATTTTTACTGATTAATATTCCTATCTCACAGGTTGGGCTTCCCTCATAGCTCAGCTGGTAAAGAATCTCCTGCCTGCAGTGCAGGAGATCCAGGTTTGATCCCTGGGTAGGGAAGATCCTCTGGAGAAGTGCAATCATGCTTTGTCCGGACACTTCTTTTTCTGTATGTCTCCAGGGCAAGAAGAAAAGGAAGAGGAGAAGAAACTCAGAGAGATGGTGTATATTTTCAGCTGCCATTCATGTCAAGTGAAAGGAAGGAAATGGCAACCCACTCCACTATTCTTGCCTGGAATATCCCATGGACAGAGCAGCCTGGTGGGCTGCAGTCCATGGGGTCCCCAAGAGTCAGACGTGACTGAACAACTAACACTTCACTTCACTCACAGGTTTATCATGAGACTGAAGTGGGATAAGTTTTGGGATGGACCTGGCAGATGATCATCATTCATGAATGGGCTTCCCTGGTGGCTCAGACAGTGAAGCGTCTGCCTGTAATGCAGGAAACCTGGGTTCAATCCCTGGATCGGGAAGATCCCCTGGAGAAGGAAACGGCAACCCACTCCAGTATTCTTGCCTAGAAAATCCCATGGACTGAGGAGCCTGATAAGCTACAGTCTATGGGGACGCAAAGAGTCGGACACGACTGAGCGACTTCACTTGTCATGAATGGTAGCTGAAAATACACACCCTTTCTCTGAGTTTCTTCTCCTTTTCCCTTTCTCCTTGCCCTGGAGAGGTACAGAAAAGGAAGTGTTAAGACAAAGCATAATCACACTTGCTTTTTCTGCTGCATCAAGTACTTCCCCTTCCTATCATCTGTTCTACAATTTAAGAAGACTTTTCACATTCAGGCTTTTCCACTCCCTCAACTCTATCTCCTGGGTTTTCTACCCCACGATGAACTTCTCCACCCGACAATGAATTTTTCTCTAGCTTTCCACCCAAATATTCCGTGCAACTTCAAACTCTATGCAAGATGTTTTTCCTGCTTAGAAGGCTCTTCTCAACCTTAATCTACCAAAGTCTTACTAGTCCTTTAGTACAAATATCACTGAATTTGAAGTATACCTCCATCAGCCATCTGAGCTTCTCTCCCATTTGTACTCTCACAGCACCTTGCCCTCAGTTTGCTCAAGTCATGGGTCACTTTGGATTTAATAAATTGCTATGTCTGTCTTTCCCAGTTGAATGTGTGTCTCTCCAGGACAGGACCCATCTCTTATGCCACCAGGGTTTAGCCCAGTGTCTGGGACTTGGTAAAGGTATGACTCATTTTATTACACTTTGCTTTATCATACTTCAGTTTTAACAAATCAAAGATTAACGGCAACTATGCTTCAAGCAAGTCTATCAGTGCCATTATTTTAACAGCATTTTCTCACATTTTGGCAATTCTCAAAATATTTCAATTTTTTTTCATTATTACTGTATTTGTTGTTATGGTCATCTGTGATCACTGAGTCTAATTTAACTATTGGAATTGTTTGTAGGGTGCCATGAAACATTTCTTTAAGCCAAAGCATATCCAGAGCAAAGCCCTAATTCTCTTCAATTCTGTGATCACCCAAGAGCTCTGATGGCTTATTGTTTTCCTGCCTATTAATATTAACAAATAAAAATGCACTCTGCATCTCATGAATCCACAAATAATCTCAACTTTTAAGTCTTTTTATTAAGTCATAAATTTCTTAAGGCTAAGCTGCCAGAAAAAGTGATTCTTCTGATGATGTGGGCAAAGTCAACTGAAAACCTTCCAATGAGGATTCATCATTTTGGGTGCCATTAAGAACACTTGTGATTCTTGGGAACCAGTCAATATATTAATATTAACAAGAGTTTGGAAGAAGTTGATTCCAACCCTCATTGATGACTTTAAGGGGTTCAAGACTCCAGTGAAGGAAGAGACTGAATATGTGGCTAAATTGTTTCAATCTCATGATAAAATTTTAATGGAGGAACACGAGCAAAGAAAGTGGTTTATTGAGATAAAATCCACTCCTGTGAAGGTGCTGTGAAGATTACTGACACGATAAGAGAGTATTTAGAATATTACATAAACTTAGTCAATAAAGCAGACATTTTGAAAGGATTGACTCTAAATTTGAAAGAAGTCCTACCATGGGTAAAATTCTGTCCAACACCATTACATGCTACAGACAAATTGTTTGTGAAAGGAAATGTCAATCATGACAGCGAGTTTCAATGTTGTCTTATTTGAGGAAATTGCCACAGCTTACCCCAGCCTTCAACAACCACCACCCTAATCAATCAGCATCCATCAACATCAAAGCAACATCCTCTACCAGCCAAAAGATGAGAACTCACTGAGGGTTCAGATAATGGCTGGCAATTTTTAGCAATGAGGTAATTTTAAATGTATGTTTGTTCTTTTTACATATAATACTATTGCACGTTTAATAGTCTATAATGTAACATAACTTTTATAAGCATTGAGAAACAAAAAATTTGTGTGACTCACTTTATTGTGGTGCGCTGGGACCAAACCCAAGATATCTACAAGGTATGCCTGTATTAAATAAGATGTTTGTAACTAAAATAAATGGACATTCATCTTTCCAAATCCCCCCATAAATCCTATCCTTTCCCATTCCCATCAAATCTCTTATAATCTGTATTGTGATGAAAACATGAAAGATACATGAAATATGTATGTGTGTCAAATCAATACATTTTACACCTTAAACTCACACAATTACGTGTCAATTATATCTCAAGCTAGAAAAATCAATAAATAAAATTACAAAAGTCACTGATACCCTACCTCAGTTTGGCTCCCCCAAAAGCAGACTCTGAAACAAAGATTTTGAATACAAGCAATTTACTTGAGAGATGACCCCAAACACTAGAGGAAGAGGTAGGGGAAAAGAATCAAGGAAGACAGGGCAGCCAATAAAGGTGAATTATCAAGCGAATCCTCTGTGAGTGTCTGGGATGGGCTCCCATGAGAAAACAGCATAAATGAATATTTTCTCACTCGGAAAGAAGAGTTCATCTACCAACTCCAGTAGGCACTGGTGAGGGCTGCCCTGGGGTGTCACTTCCCTGGCCCATTCACCTGCCACATGCCCAGGCAAAGTAGACATCCTTGGCTCTGGAAGAAACATTGGGAAGATATGGCTGGTCTCACTGAAGTAGCAAGGCTTGCCTAAGAAATGAGAGTATGTCACAAATGGCAGCCTATGCCTCTGACATTGACAACCACTCGGAAGCTTCGGTATAGTCCCATCAGATTCTAACCCAGTTTCAGAAGGACGAACTTGAAATTTCAGTGCAAAATTTTTCTTCCCAGAGATAGCAAGCCAATATTGAAAGAGTACAAAAAGGATTTTTACAACAGTTGCTTATTTATAGTTTAGTTCTAGGATTGTGGGCTAGAAAAACACATAAATGGGTCATATGGAGAAGAAAGCCACTTGCAGACAGAGATGACCCTCTCATATTTTCAGCTGTACTCAAGGGAAGGATTTACTCCTTTGATGATCTACTCCAATATTTAAATTGTCCTTGACTTTGAACAATAAAAGTAGCTGACATTTACAGGATTATTTACTATTCATCAGGGTACAGATCTGAGCTCATTTAATCCTCTCAATAAGGTAATTACTGTTATTATCTGTAGTTTTCTTAGGGAAAACTGAAAGTCAGATAAGTTAAGGAATAAGTTATAACAATAATCAGTCAGTTCAGTTCAGTTCAGTCGCTCATTCGTGTCCGACTCTTTACAACCCCATGAATTGCAGTACGCCAGGCCTCCTTGTCCATCACCAACTCCCAGAGTTCACTCAAACTCACATCCATCAAGTCGGTGATGCCATCCAGCTATTTCACCCTCTGTCGTCTCCTTCTCCTCCTGCCCCCAATCCCTCCCAGCATCAGGGTCTTTTCCAATGAGTCAACTCTTTGCATGAGGTGGCCAAAGTACTGCAGTTTCAGCTTTAGCATCATTCCTTCCAAAGAACACCCAGCCAGGACTGATCTTCTTTAGAATGGACTGTTTGGATCTCCTTGCAGTCCAGGGGGCTCTCAAGAGTATTCTCCAACACCACAGTTCAAAAGCATCAATTCTTCAGCACTCAGCTTTCTTCACAGTCCAACTCTCACATCCATACATGACCACTGGAAAAACCATAGTCTTGACTAGACGGACCTTTGTTGGCAAAGTAATGTCTCTGCTTTTTAATATGCTATCTAGGTTGGTCATAACTTTCCTTCCAAGGAGTAAGCATCTTTTAATTTCATAGTTGCAATCACCATCTGGAGTGATTTTACTAATTCCAAGTTATAATCCACTAGCAAGTGTTTGGAGATAGGACTCTAACCCAAGTCTCTTTGAATCCAGTATTCATATCCTTAATTCATATTTTTTAAGTTCATTATCCTATGTCCTTAATAAAGAGAACGATCTTTCAAACATCTCTTATTTAAGTTAAATTATATCCATTTCTTTAGCCATTTCCCATTTATTATTTTCCTGTCTTTTACTCATGTATGTTTTTCTCCCCCAACCTCTTAACTTTTTCTCTCTCAATGGAACACGTCAAATTGCTCTGTATATAGACTACATCTAATTCCTGAAAAATTCATAAATCACAAAGCTACTATTTAAAAATTATATAAAAGCATTTATGTTTAAATCTTGAATTAAGCTAGCTAAATAAAAGCTTAAAAAATTATAGAATGTAGGACATTCATACGTGCTTAGTCGATGTGACCATCTGAGCCACCAGGGAAGCCCATGTGGGACACTGGGCAATTCTAAGGCAGAGCAAATTTATTTCAATCTTCAGAATGGAAGTATCCTGATTATGCCAGTAAAATAGGCTAAGAAGGACATTTATTCTTTAGCCATTCAAGGAAAATTATGTCTTAAAGCTGATTTATGGAGACTTCACTGGTGGGCCAGTGGTTAAGAATCCACTCTTCAATGCAGGGCCGTGCATAGTCATTCAATCTCAAGGCTCCTCTATCCATGGGATTCTCCAATCAGGAATACTGGGGTGGGTTGCCATGCCCTCCTCTAGAGGATCTTCCTGACCCAGGGATCAAACTCACATCTCCTTCATTGCAGGTGGACTCTTTACCATCTGAGCCACCAGGGAAGCCCCCAGTACAGGGGACAAGGGTTCAACCTCTGGTAGGGGAACTAAGACCCCACATGCTATGGGGCAACTAGAGTCTGCTTGCCGCAACTAAGATCCAGTGTAACCAAATAAATAAATAAATTATTTTTTAAAGGCTGATTTATGTTTGCAGAATGTAGTGAGTTCTTTCAGCACAAGATCTTTTCCTGGACTTCTTAAACTGGCAAAATTTCTATTAATTTCATTTTGCTTCTTTGAAATGCAGTCTAGGATATATGATGTTCATCGTGTAGTAAGTTTCCAGTTTTCTTAAAGCTTCACATTACTGTCACTCTGTGGGTCTTAAAATTCCCCAGTTTCCAAAAATGTAACTGAATATCAATCAAAATCATTAGTTTTTCTATGCTATTTTTTAACTCCTTACCTTAATAACCAGAACGTAAGATGTTCAATGAAGGAAAGCACAAGAGTGAGGTGTTATGTCTAAGAAATCCATGTGCGCTTAGTCGCTTCTGTCACGTCCGACTCTTTGTGACCCTATAGACTGTAGCCCACCACACTCCTTTGTCCATGGAATTCTCCAGGCAAGTATACTGGAGTAGGCTGCCATGTCCTCCTCCAGAGGATCTTCCCAACCCTGGGATCAAACCTGAGTCTCCTGTAACTCCTGAATTGTAGGTAAATTCTTTATGCACTGAGCCAGTAGGGAAGCCCATATGTCCATGGGAAATAATTGAAAGTGTTAGCTGTTCAGTTGCACCTGACTCTTTGCGACCGCATGGACTGCAACCCACCAGGCTTCTCCATCCATGGGATTTTCTGGGTAAGGATACTGGAATGGCTTGCCATTTCCTTCTTCAGGGCATCTTCCCGACCCAGGGATTGGAACTGGGTCTCCTGCATTACAGGCAGATTCCTTCCCAACTGAGCTACCAAGGAAGCCCCAGGTCTGTGGTATTTAACACTAATTCTTATAGGACCTGAATGAGATGAGATGCTGCCACTTGCCCACATATGACTTGAATGATTCTTGGTGATTATGCTGGCTTTCTCAGTTTGCAGTTCCAGATCCACCCTTCATTCCGCTCTGTACCCTTATGATTGACCTGGTTGAATGCTATCAGGGAACTTCCTTGCCCTCTGCCTTTCAGTTGGGTCTGTGTAATACAGAGCATTGATTCGATATCAGTTTTTAACATCATATTACAATGGTTTATTCATTCACTCACACAATAAATAGCTGTTGAGTACCTACTATGTGCCACAAACTATACTAGTCGTTGGAGATCCAGTGGTTGCTATGTAATGTAGAGTTTATGTCTCCTAATCCTAATATTTTCCCTTTTGAATCCCATGTTGAAAGTGTTTTTTATTGAACTCTATTAAGTAATTTTCCATTTTAAAAATTAATCAAAGACCATCAGCAGATAAATGGATAAATACATATATATACACACACACAATGGAATATTATTCAACCATAAAAAGGAATAACATTCTGATCCATGCTACAACATAGATGAACCTCAAAAATATTAGGCTAAGTGAAAGAAGCCAGACATAAAAGGTTAGATATTGTATGATTCCATTTATATGAAGTACCCAAAATAAGTAAATCCATAAAGACAGAAAGCAGATTGGTGGCTGCCAGGAGCTAGGGATGGACAGGAAATGATAAGTGACTGGTTTATGGGTATGAGCTTTTGTTTGGGGTGATGAAAATGTTTTGTAACTATACACAGGGAGCGTTTGCACAACACTGTGAATGTCGTAAATGCCAATAAATTGTACATTTCAAAATGGTTAATTTTATGTTATGTGAATTTCACCTCAATAAAAAAAATTAATCAAAAATAGATATACTGACAACCTGCATTCTATCAACAGAGGCAGGGACTTCTATTGTAAGATTAATTGAATCAAAAAAAAAAAAGATGCTTTAATTTGTCTGTAAACTGATATTTTATCCTCATTAATCAGGCAGCTTTCTAACTTTTCATTCTATATCTAAATTATCTATAAACCAAGAAATGAAGAGAGGTTACACAAGCATTCCAGGCACTATCTCATGCTTTGTTATAAATTCATTTATTAACTTTCTGGTTTATATAATTTTAAAAACCCTCTCGCTAGTAATAAAAAGATGAAGAACCACAATAGTAACTTCATCATCAACAACAATCATAGCATCCAACATTTATTGAGTCTTTAGTATTGCCAGGAGTTGGGCTAAGTGCTTGACAAGCATCATTTCATTCATGCTTCATAGTAACAAATGAGGTATTGTTACCTTCCTAATTTTTCAGATGATGACACTGAGACTGACAGAGGTCGGACTGAAGATCTAGTAAAAAGAAAAGCCAGGCTTTCCTCAAGCAGTCTGTCTCTAGCAACCTATGTGATTAACCTCTCTACTAAATTGCTAAAACTTTAAATAGAGCTAAATTGCTATATATAAATAGAGGTGTGCTAAGCTCTGTTTAGTTTCTCTGATGCCTGGTAATTCAAGCCCTTAAAATCTGAGCACCCAGGCCAAAAGATGAGGCCAGATTATGTCCCGTGGTATCACTAGCCCAGAGTCAGTCCTAGGAAAAGCCCAGACTGGGCATATTGACTAGTTGATATACCCAGACAATGTTGTCTATCCAGTTCAGTTCAGTTCAGTCATTCAGTCGTGTCCAATACTTCGCAGCCCCATGAACCACAGCACGCCAGGCCTCCCTGTCCATCACCAACTGCCGGAGTCTACCCAAACCCATGTCCATTGAGTCAGTGATGCCATCCAACCATCTTATTCTCTGTCATCCCCTTCTCCTCCTGCCCTCAATCTTTCCCAGCATCAGGGTCTTTTCCAATGAGTCAGCTCTCCGCATCAGGTAGCCAAAGTATTGGAGTTTCAGCTTCAACATCAGTCCTACCAATGAACACCCAGGACTGATCTCCTTTAGGGGGGACTGGTTTTCTATCCAGTTGTTCTTTAATTTTAATCACATGAGCTTTTAAAACATTAAAAATAATATACCTAAACTAGAAAAATGATCAAAAATTACCCCTTAATAAACATTTTAATTTATTAATTTATTTAGTGAATCATTAAAATATCAGATTACAATATCTAGAAATAGGTTCTTCAATTTTTCACACACAGAGGTATCCATATTTTAAAATTGTCAATTTTTTGTCTGGTTCTTTGTGACCCCATGGACTATATAGTTCATGGAATTCTCCAGGCCAGAATATTAGAGTGGGCAGCCTTTTCCCTCTCCAGGGATCTTCCCAATCCAGGGATCAAACTCAGGTCTTCCACATTGCAGGTGGATTCTTTAACAGCTGAGCCACAAGGAAAGCCCAAGAATACTGGGGTGGGTAGCCCATCACTTCTCCAGGGGATCTTGCCAATAGAGGAACTGGGATCTCCTGCATTGCGGGTGGATTCTTAACAAACTGAGCCATCAGGAAACCCCATAGAAGTATGTATATTTAAAATTTTTCCATTTTACATTAAAGACAATAGCAATGTGAAACCTGTGAAGTTACATCATCCTGGACAACTATTCTGATCTACTTTGCCCTACAACAGAGAGCACTGTCGAAGAGAAAATATTTTTACATTTTGTTCAATCAACTTAATAGCAAAGTTCTGTTATACCAATAGCATTGGTTCTACACAATTACACACTATTTTAAAAAGCATTAATAGTTGTAGAATAAAAATTCCACTTTAGATAGCCAACAGGAATTTGCTGTATGGCTCAGGAAACTGAAACAGGGCCTCTGTATCAACCTAGAGGGATGGGATGGGGAGAGAGATGGGAGGGAGGTTCAAAAGGGAGGGTATATATGTATACCTATGGCTGATTCATGTTGAGGTTTGACAGAAAACAACAAAATTCTGTAAAGCAGTTATCCTTCAATAAAAGAAATATTTTTTTAATTCCACTTTTTTAATCCTTAGGAGAAATACATCAATATTGAAACTTCTAAATTGCCAGACATATGTAGCTGGTTTTAGGATTTATTGTAGAAAACAGTAACGTAAAAATATTACCCCTCAATTCATGGGCATTAGAGCATGCAGTCCCACTTGGAAATCATTACAATCATTGCTGTGACTGTTTAAATGTACATTTCCTATGTATACCCCACATCATGCTAAAGAAAGATTCAGAAAAAAGCGTATTAAACAACCTAGATATGTCATCATCGTGCAAATGATTTTTCAGCTGACAATCACAAAGGAAAATACTAATTCCTTGGAATGCTTGGGAACTAGAAGTTCTCGTTCATTAAATATTATGGATTAAAAGAAATACTTCTACATTTTCAGAGTGGCTGAGACACTACTTAAGCCATGTTTGTGATTAATTGATTTTATTTGTAAACACAGCAAAGCAATGATCTCTCTGAGTAAAGAATTTTTCTAACTTTTGAAAGTATTCTTAATATTTTCAGCACAATCAGCACAAGCAGACCCTCAAAAAAAAGAAAAATGTGTCAACCCATTGGAGATGCTCTTGACGCTGGTGAATAAGGAAGACTGTAGTAGATCTTGCTCTTGCTATATTCTCTGAGGTTTACTGACTTCTTTAATTGACTTCTTTACATCCAGTTCATTTCTTTATATGTGTTCTGAGAAAGAGTATGAAATTCCACGTTCCTGCTTTGCTCACAATCTACTTGTACAAACAGCGTCTCTGAGAGATAATTTCTACAAAGAAGTTGTAATGATTCACACCAGACATGTCTTGTGAAACTTGTATCCTGGCTTCAGTGAAAAGTGAACAAGATCAAGAAAAATTACCACACAGGACATGTAGAAGGTCACCATGTCAGAAATGGTTTGGTGAACCTTGCCAGGCCAGGAATTTCATCATGGGTAATGACAAGAGACCACATCAGATTATTTTTGTCTTGAGAAGTACTAATTCTAGTCTTGGAAATTTGGAGATGCAAAGTAGCGATGTAGTTGACTCTACGGTCCCTTGAATTCTTATAACAAAGTCTTATTTCCTAAAATCATAGTATACTAGCAAAAGAGGAGTCCTAAATAATCGTACACAGGTTTCTTCTGATCAGTCAATTTTTAAAATTATGGCTGCTCTGGGTCTTAGTTGAGACATGTGGAATCCAGTTTCCTGACCTGGGATCAAATCTGTGGCCCCTGCAATGGGAGTTCAGAATTTTAACCACGAGACCACCCGGGGAGTACCTGATCAATCAATTTTTAATGATTGCCTGCCAATGCAGGAGACACAGGCTTGATCCCTGAGTCAGGAAGAATTCCTAGAGAAGGAAATGGCAACCCACTCCAGTATTCTTGCTGGGAAATCTCATGGACAGAAGAGAGAGGTGGGCTACAGTCCATAGAACTGCAGGGTCAAATACAACTTAGTGACTACACAACAATCAATTTAAACATAATCAATGTAGATATTATTATGTGGACAAAGAGCAGTAGAAAGAATATGGAACCAAAACTATGTTTAAATACAGATAACTTGACTTTACTATTAATAGAATATCAGGTAATATTAGTTATAAAGACCCTTACTGAGCCTCGGTCTCCCTTCTTTAAAATGGTTGTAATAGGGAATTCCCTGGCAGGGAAGTCTAATGGTTAGAACTCTGCACTTTCAGTGCTGAAGGCCCTGGTTTGATCCCTGGTGATGGAACTAAGATCCTGCAAGCCTCAAAGTGCAGCTCCCCCACTCCAACCCCACCCCAGCTACCAAATGGTCTTAATAATTCTTACTTCACAGATCTAATAAGAAAAGGACCTAGTAAAGAGGTCTATCACATAGGCAGAACCCAAGAAATATTTTTTTCCAATACTCCCACCTTATTCCCCATTTTAACTTTTAGATGTATTTATGTCCCAAGATCCAACTAACATTCCTACTGCCAAACTTAAATAGATAAATAAAAGTTAGGTACAACTAAAGGGAGAATTCTGAAAGCAGGCAACAATGTTGAGAGTTCAGAGAGAGAGGTTAGAGTTTTTAAATGGCAACATTATTTTTCAAATATTAATATTGGAATGTCTTTTTGTTCATTTTAAAAGTGATATTCAAAAATCAGGTCATACTTTCCAAGTCTAACAAATGGAATTCAGAATGGGAAAATAGTCTCTGTTGTTCTATCCATTTCCATAAGAATCCAAGAAAATCAACAAGAAATCAAAACATGACCAAAGAGTATGACACCTTAAAAAATTTTTCCCCCTACCATGTCAAATTTTTCATAAGCTCACCTTTGGTTTCAGCTAAAACTATTTTGTCTACACGGACCCACCTGATCCTCTCAACCGTAAATTCTCTCGTGTTCTCAGAGCAGGATCTTGTCTCCCTTGGCCTTCACTTTCCACTTAAATACCCTTTGCTACTTCTCTCCAAAACCCCTATAACAAATATTAACTTACATACAAGAGAAGCAAGCAGAGTTTTAAAATGGGCCAGGGGTGGCATTCTTCAAAGTAACTGAGGAACAACACTCAGTTTTCCAATAAAAACACAAGCAGGAGTCAGAATAGTTAACTGTGGGATTTGTACATTTATCTGCTCTTTGAGAAGGTAAAATAAACATGAAAAATTCCATAAAATCCAAACCAAAGTCACCTGCCATCATCACCACTCTGTCCTGTCCAATAAACACTAGTTGGCAGAGGAAGGGGGGAATGGAAGTTCCTTGCCTCTTGAAGTGACAAGCACATTCTTTCCTTATTCGCCAAGCCGCTTTCTCCCGCCGAAGCTCCGGCTGTTCTCAAAGCCAGACATTGTTCCCCTCACAGCTCCACCTCTGGCTCTAAGGATCAGCCAAGACTGCTTCTCCCTGAAATCTCTTGGGACAACAGCAGCCAGGACTTGAAAGACTGTGCCTACTTAAAGCTAGTTTGGTTTTTGGCAAGGAGGGAAGAGGCAGAGAGAGGTGAATGGGAAATGCTGTGGGTCAGCACAACTGTGTTTGGACAATGCCTGATACTCTGGTGTGGCTGAGTGGTGGTTGACGATTCTTAAAGTAGTCTGTGGGATCATTTTTCCACTGCTGTTTACAGCCTGGGACACCCCCAAGTTCTGCTGTGGAAAATAAAATATGCTCACAAGATAAGTATGTCTCTTATAACTATAGTTTCAGCTATCATATAAATGAGAAAATCCATAGGACCATGGGATACTTGTGGGAGGTAGGAGTGGACGCTAGATTTTAAGTCCATTCATTTATATAAATAAAATCCATAAAGGACAATGTGAATTACTTATTCATCAGAGATGATAAGAAGTAAATTTGTTTGTTTTTCCCAAGTAATAATGTTCTTTCTTTGGCTGTAAGTGCGATGGAGATAGGAGCAAAAGGATACAAAGACATCGTTGTTCACTTCCAAATCGCAGGAAATCAACTATCAGAAGAAAAGGCAAAACGTCTGCAATATTTAGAAATTCTGATTTTAAATAAAAAGTTAAAGCTGTCCTATATCCAGACTATTTTGACTTGATAAGGAACCAAGAAAGATTTTTTTAACTCCACACTTAGCTGTTTCTTGAAAGTTTCCGTAGTGCTTCTTGAAAGTACAACACATTAACCTGTCATTACATTTAGAGATGTTAGCCAAAGTCTAACCAGCTGATGTTAGAATAGAGATTTGGCAAAGTGTGAAAAGGCCCTAAAACAGAGGTCCCTTTACGAAACGATAATAGTCTTAGTTTTCATTCTTATAACAGTATGACCACACACAGTCCAGAGGCAGGAATTCGAGCTCGTTCTATTTTTTCTACCATACCCAGGATATTTCTGCCATTGCATGGTCCAAGGTGATCTTCATTCTGGCCAGTGAAAAGGGGAGAATAAAAGAGGAGAGTACACTACTTTCCTTTAAGAGCATGACTCAGAATTTGCACTTATCACCTACTTTTCATTAACCATAGTGTGCTACTGTCTGAAAAAGAAAGTCTTTAGGCATCCACGTGCCAGCCAAATATCAAGAATTCCATTACTTTAGTACAGGAATCAGCACACTACACCCATGGGCCAAATCTGGCCCAAGGCTTGGTTTCAAGTGACCTACAAGCTAAGAATGGTTTTTACATTTTTGAGTAGCTGAAAAAAAAATCAAAAGAAAAATAACATTCCATGATGTGAAAATTATGTGAAATTCAAATTTCAGTATCCATAAATAAACTTTTATTAGAACACAGCCACATTCATTCATTTAAATATTGTCTACAGCTGCTCTCTGCCACAAGAGCAGAGCAGAGTAGTTGTGACAGAGACCACATGGCCTACAAGACCTAAACTATTTACTATCTGGCCCTGTATAAAAAGGGTTTTCTGACCCTGCTGCAGAAGAAATAAAAGGCAAGTATTGATGGGTAAGTAGCTAACTTGACAATACCAACGTGGTGAAATTGGGAATAGTCTTACCAGGGACTAACAGCCCCTGTTAGTCTTAAAAGGGGCTATAAATGAGTTTCATTTCTTTAAAAAAAATTTAATATAGCTATGTGCTATGTCACTTCAGTTGTGTCTGACTCTTTGCAATCCTTTGGACTGTAGCCTGCCAGGTTCCTCTGTCCATGGGATTCTCTAGGCAAGAGTACTGGGGTAGGTTGCCATGCCCTCTTCCAGGTATCTTCCTAACCCAGGGATCAAACCATTGTTATCCAGATAATAACAAAGAATTGATGCCTTCAAACTGTGCTGCTGGAGAAGATGCCTGAGAGTCCCTTGGACAGCAAGGAGATCAAACCAGTCAGTCTGAAAGGAAATCAATACTTGAATACTCATTGGAAGGACTGATGCTGAAGCTGAAGCTCCAGTAGTTTGGTCGTCTGATGTGAACAGCCAACTCATTGGAAAAGCCCCCAATGCTGTGAAAGATTGAGGGAAGAAGAAGACGGCATCAGAAGATGAGATGGCTAGATGGCATCACCGATGCAATGGACATGAATTTGGACAAACTCTGGGAGATGGTGAGGGACAGGGGGGCGTGGTGTGCTGCAGTCCATGGGTTCACAAAGAGTCAGGCATGACTGGCAACTGAACAACAACAACATTGTTATCCATTTATGCATGAACTATTACTCCAAAATTTCATGGTTTGAACAGTAAACACATATTAAGTTACTATTTGTGGGTCAGGATTTTGGAAGTGGATTAGCTGGGTGACTCTGGCTCAGTCTCTCATAAGGTTGTAATTATGATGCTGGCAGATGCTCCAGTCCCACCTGAAGGCCTGACTGGAGCTGGAACAGCCACTGTTGGATGGCTCATGCACATGTCTGTTTGCAGGAGGCCTTGGTTTACTGCCACATGGCAGCCAGCTTTCCCACAGCAAATCATCTAACAGAGAGAGATAGAGAATTAGCAGAAAGTCACACTGCCTTTTGTACCCAGTCTTCATAGCCATGCACTGTCACTTTCATTATATTCTTTTTATTAGCTGAGATTCATGGGACTTCCCTGGTGGTCCAGGGTCTAATACTCCACATTCCCAATGCAGGCGGCCCAGGTTCGATCTCTAGTCAGAGAACTAGATCCCACATGCTGCAACTAAAAATAAAAACGAACCTGCATGTTGCAACAAATGCCACAACTGAGACCTGGTATACCCAAATAAATAAATAAACAACATTNTTACCAAAAAAAAAAAAAGGAGACTTGTTAAGTCCACTCCAGCTCATACTCAATGGAAAGGGAATTTCCTTCCCCTCCACCAAAGGGAGGAATATCAAAGAATTTGAAACTATTTAACTACCACAATAGTATTTGAGGAGAAAAAAATCAGCTGTCTTCAGATAATGCTAGGGAGGTGAATCTGCTGATTTTATGGTGTCTTTGCTCAGTCATGTCCACTCTTCAACCCTGTGGACTGTAGCCCACCAGGCTCTCTGTCCATGGACTCCTCCAGGCATGAAAACTGGAGTGGGTTGCCATTTCCTCTTCCATGGGATCTTCCCAACCCAGGGACTGAACCTGAGTCTGTGAGTCAACAGGGAAGCCCCTGGTGATTACAAACAATTTTAAGTTACTTGACCTGGAAAAAAGAATATTAAATCTTATATTATAGATAGCAATAAGGTCTCTTATCTACTCTAATCAATTAGTAGCAGGTCACTGGAGTACTGTGTTGAGAAGGGTTTTAATTAATAGCCATCAAGTATTTATTTTCTACCACTGGATATTTAAAAATATCAAAACTCCAAACAGCAAGAACTTGGAGCAAAAGATGTATGTGCAGCATATTCAAATCTCCAGAAAGCTCATTAAGTCATGGCTCTTGAATGGTTTTACCACGGTGCTTCTCTCTGGGGTGCTGGTTTCTCAGGAGATTTCCTCTCTTCATCAGGCCATCCTTTCCACCAAGCATTATTGAGCACTTATGTGTTACATAGGTTTTCTGGCCACCAAAAATAAAATGGAGAACAAAATAAATGTCTCACCCTCATGGTAAAATAAGAATTTCTGTCTTCTGTAAAAAGTGTTGTTTTCCTCCCTTTTCCAAACTTCATGTCTTCTTCCTTTTTTAATTTATTTCTGGTTGTGCTGGGCCTTTGTTGCTGCATGTAGGTTTTTCTCTAGTTGTGCTGATCGGCAGCTACTCACTGTTGCAGTGTTCAGGCTTCTCACTGTGGTGGTTTTTCTTATTGAGGAGCACAGGCTTTAGGGGCGCAGGCTTCAGTAATTGTGGCACAGAGAGCTAATTGGCTGTAGTTTGTGGGCTTTGGAGCACACAGCTCAGCTGTGGCACAGGGGTTTAGTTTCCCCATGGAATCTTCCCAGACCAGGGATCAAACCCATGTCCTCTGCATTGCTGGGCAAATTCTTTTCCACTGCACCACCTAGGAAGCCCCTTTGTATTGTTTGTACAAAGAATGCTTGTTCAGGTGGTCTGACAAATGCTGCTAGAGGGAATCTAAAGTCATTGTTTCTTTATCTCCCTTTCTACCACATCTCTTGTGTTTCTCTCTAAGACCTTAGAGTTCACTGCAATACAAAGTGTCGATTATTACAGCCCTATACAAATCCTAAATGGAAATGAAATGGTGGCAATTATTCTCATACAGTATATCTTATATGCAGAGTATATCATGCAAAATGCCAGGCTGGATGAAGCACAAGCTGGAATCACAATTGCCAGGAGAAATATCAGATATGCAGATGACACCACCCTTATGGCAGAAAGCAAAGAAGAACTAAAGAGCCTCTTGAAGAGAGTGAAAAAGTTGGCTTGAAACTCAACATTCAGAAAACTAAGATCATGACATCCGGTCCCATCACTTCATGACAAATAGATGGGGAAACAATGGAAACAGTGAGAGACTTTATTTTTGGGAGTTCCAAAATCACTGCAGATGGTGACTGCAGCCATGAAATTAAAAGACACTTACTTCTTGGAAGAAAAGTTATGGCCAACTTAGACAGCATATTAAAAAGCAGAGAAGTTACTTTGCCAACAAAAGTCCTTCTAATCAAAGCTGTGGTTTTTCCAGTAGTCATATATGGTTGTGAGAGTTGGACTATAAAGAAAGCTGAGCACCAAAGAATTGATGCTTTTGAACTGTGATGTTGGACAAGGCTCTTGAGAGTCCCTTGGACTGCAAGGAGATTCAACCAGTCCATCCTAGAGGAGATCAGTCCTGGGTGTTCATTGGAAGGACTGATGCTGAAGCTGAAACTCCAGTACTTTGGCCATCTGATGCAAAGAGCTGACTCATTGGAAAATAGACTGATGCTGGGAAAGAGTGAAGGCAGGAGTAGAAGGGGACGACAGAGGATGAGATGGTTGGATGGCATCACTGACTCGATGGACATGAGTTCGAACAAGCTTCAGGAGTCAGTGATGGACAGGCAAGCCTGGCGTGCTTCATTCCATGGTTGCAAAGAATCAGCCACCACTGAGCGACTGAACTAATTCTCATAGAGTAATTCTTTAATATCTGAGTATTTAAAATCCATATAAGTATTTTTACACACATAATTTATAATCATATATAATTTTTGCTCATCTACATGTTTATATAAAGATATGTGCTTGTATATATATACATACACACTCACTTTGGAGTCAAAACAACTTTCCAAATTGCTAGTAAGTAAATATTTATTAAGAGCACACAAAGTGTCAGACACTTTTTGGTATTAAATACAAGGATGAGGAAGAGGGAATACTTAAATGTTAACTTGCTGATGTAATTAATAGCTCAGACGGTTTGAGAACATAAATCATTAAACTCATCATAATGGGCAGTTTATAAATAAAAGTACAGGCTACAGACAGAGACTACATCAAGGGCTCTTGTGTTATTTAGGATTTGTGTGCACTGATTGTCAGAGAAATCTGATGACAGTGGCTTAACTAAATAGCTTCACATAATTGGCCTCATAAGCAAAGTGCAAAGAAGAGTGACCCAGTGGTTCCATGGTTTCATCAGTGCCACACGATTCCACTTCTTTTTCACTTCCCCATTCAGGAGATGCAAGAGACGCAGGTTCTACCCATGTGTTGGGAAGATCCCCTAGGCACCCCACTCAAATGTTCTTGCCTGGAAAAATTCCATGGGCAGAGAAGTCTGGGGAGCTACAGTCCATGGCGCTGCAAAGAGCGGGACAGGACTGAGCAAGTAAGCACACGTCTTCATTGGGTAGCTTAATTCTTCATCCTTGCTGTGAGATGGTCTCAGATTGGCTGTTACCTTCAACCTCACTACCTGCTTTCCAGGCAAGAACAAGAAGAAAGAGAGCAAAGGGGCAGAACCTAGCAAGTTTTGTCCATTATTTCATCAGCTGAAAATGTCATACAGTCACCCGTAACTGCAAACAAGTCTGGGAAAGTACTTTATACCTGGACCATGGATGTACCGAGCAAAATTCAGTTTCTGTTAAATACAAAGAAGAAATGAATATATATTTGGTAGTCTACCTGCCCAATCTTTTCCAGTCTGTGGGAGTCTTGTCAAGACAGAGAAGGTTGAAGCTAATAATAACAATGTTTTAAAATAGATACACTTGTTTCTTTCTAAATCATCTTTTTATCATTCTTCGAGCTTCCAAATACCTTTACACTAGCTATTTACTTTTGTCATAACACAAACTTTCATGGAATTCCTACTACTTCCTTTGAATAGCAATGAAATAAATGTGTAAATAATTTCCATTAAGTGTTTAAAATTTTCAACTTTACTATGTTAAGAAATGGTGGCTTGCTACTATTTTTATTCAAACTGTTTTTGCCAGAAAAAATAATTGTTCACACTGGCAGAAACAGAATATTTGCCAGCATGAAAAAATTCTGTACAGAATAGCAGCATACCAGAACACATATTTTCTTACTCTCACAAATCTAGTTTAAAACCTTAATTTTTTTATAGCTATGGCCTCAATACTTCAGAATTTTTTAACTGTTTTTTTCAACTTTGTAGCATATAAAAGTACATGTGTGAGCTTACAGTGCCAAGAAAAGTTTTCTTAAAGTTATTCCATTTCTGCTTGGAATTCTGGCTTCATTTTGCCCAGACTATGCGGTATGCCTTCTTATACAGAACACAGAAATACATTATTACAGTCACTAATCTCTCTATTGATGTCTTAAATTACTCTTTGACTCTCCTTGACACCCAAGGAACACTTTCCACTCCTTTATTCTTTTTTAATCTTTTTTTAGAATACTAATTCCCTGCTAGCAACTTTCCAATATTTATTTTCTACAAACAGCTGGTAGAATAGATACTGGGTAACTTTCATTTTTAATAAATTCATAGGTCCATTGAACCTAAGAGTGACCCTAGAAACCAGATTCCTCCGAATGTAATGAATCAAAGTGCCACCTACGAAAAAATTTATTTCAAGTGTCAGCTGAAAAATATAGTCACAACCTCAAAGTCGAGTTATTTTATTTGGTGAGAATGTTTAGGACTCCAAGCCCAGGAGACAGCATATCAGTAGCTCTGAGAAAACTGCTCCAAGGAGACAGAGGGGAAGTCAAGCTCTGTACAAGTTTGCAACAAAGGGAGCAGGAAGTCTGAACTTCAAAGATCAAATATCTAAAGAATTTGGCATTCTATGTATGGGAAGATGCAAGCCTCTGGGCTCACTGACTTTATTCCTTTCATATGCAACTCAGCTATCAGAGCTGTCCTGTTTCCTTGTTCACCTTAGTTCTTGCGTTGCCCCAGCTCCTTGGCAATCTCTGTGGGGGCTGGTGGCATCTGCTGGATCGCAGTTTTGAGAGCCCTCGTTCACATTTGGAGGCCAGAAATCGCTGATGGCTGTGACATTTCTTGTTTATTGACATGGCAAGAGATGTTTTCATTTCACAAAAGTTACCCATAAAAAATTGCATCGCTACCGTTATCCAACCATGGAGAAATGGTTTTTTATATATAATATGAACTAGTATGTCACCATGTAAAATGATAGTATTGATAATAAAGATTTTATGACAACATAGGAAAATGTTTATGATTTAATATTAAGCAGATTGCAACCAGAAGAAAATTAGAATGTTAGACAAAAATTAGAAGGTAATATGTTGTTGTTGTTGTTCAGTTACCAATTGTATCTGACTATTTTCAGCCCCCATGGACTGCAGCACACCAGGACTCTGTCCCTCACCATCTCCCCAAATTTGTCCAAGTTCACATCCATTGCATTGGTGATGCCATCCATCCAGCCATCTCATCCTCTGACACCCTCTTCTCCTTCTGGCCTCAATCTTTTCCAGCATCAGGGACTTTTCCAGTGAGTCAGCTATTCCCATCTGATGTCCAGAATACTGGAGTTTCAGCTTCAGCATCAGTCCTTTCAACAAATATTCAGGGTTGATTTCCCTAAAGATTGACTGCTTTGAGCTCTTTGCTGTCCAAAGGACTCTCAGGAGTCTTCTCCAGTACCACAGTTTGAAAGCATCAATACCATCCTGATCTCCCAACCGTATGTGACCACTGGGAAAACCATAGCCTTGACTATACAGACCTTTGTCAGCAGAGTAATGTCTCTGCTTTTCAACACACTGTCTAGGTTTGTCATAGCTTTCCTGCCAAGAGGCAAATGTCTTCTGATTTCATGGCTGCAGTCACCATCCACAGTGATTTTAGAGCCCAAGAACAAGAAATCTGTCACTACTTCCACTTTTCCCCTTCTATTTGCCATGAAGTAATGAGGCCAAATGTCATGATCTTAGTTTTTTTTAATATTTAGTTTTAGGCCGACTCTTTCTCTCTCCTTTTTCACCCTCAGCAAGAGGCTCTTTAGTTCCTCTGCTTTCTGCCATTACAGTGGTATCATCCACAGGATAAGGTAATATACAACAATGAAAATAATTGTGCAAGAAGGTCTATAGTATATTTTTCTTCAGTTCCTTAATTTTTTCTGTATCATCTGATTATTCTTCAATGTGCATGTTATTTTCACAATTATAAAAAGGGGGAAATGGTTTTTAATGAAAATTTTGTCTTTTAGCATCTTCCTTTCCTGTATTTTCCCCTGTTTTTTGGTTCTTCCTTGAGATGCTCAGCAGCCATCGCTGTCCTCCAAACACCTCTCTTTGCGCCTTCCCTGAATAAGGCAGCCCCTATTGCCCCAACCTCATCTCAGGCCTTTCCCACCTTTACAATCTCATCAGCCTGAGTCCCATTTCCACTGGACCTATTGACTGGTTGGGTGCTTTTTAACTAACATTTCCACTTGAACACGTTAATAGCCAGCTATAAAGGATGATCATACTTCTCGAACTGTGGTGCTGAACAAGACTCTTGAGAGTCCTTTGGACACCAAGGAAATCAAAGCAGTCAATCCTAAAGGAAATCAATCCTGAATATTCATTGGAAGGACTGATGCTGAAGCTGAAGCTCCAATACTTTGGCCACTTGATGCGAAGAACCAATTCACTGGAAAAGACCCTGATGCTGGGGAAGATTGAGGGCAGGAGGAGAAGAGGGAAACAGAGGATGAGATGATTGGATGGCATTACCAACTCAATGGATATGAGTTTGAGTGAACTCTGGGAGATAGTGAAGGACAGGGAAGACCGGCATGCTTCAGTCCATGGAGTCACAAAGAGTTGGATACAACTTAGCGACTGAACAACGACCTCTTCTTAGGATCACCATTAGGATTAAAGAAAGTGGCAGATATCAACCACTCAAATTGTGGTGCTTGTCACAGAGTTGCCCTCATGACTCAATACCAGTAATAGCATTTTTTAAAAAGCACTAATATTAATAGTATTCCTCCCAAATGCATATATGTGTATTTAAAAGAGCTGACTCATTGGAAAAGACCCTGATGCTGGGAGGGATTGAGGGCAGGAGGAGAAGGGGATGACAGTGGATGAGATGGCTGGATGGCATCACCGATTTGATGGACATGAGTCTGAGTAAACTCTGGGAGTTGGTGATGGACAGGGAGGCCTGGCGTGCTGCAATTCATAGGGTTGCAAAGAGTCAGACACGACTGAGTGACTGAACTGAACTGAACTGAAGCAAAATTTAGGTTGAAAGAGCTTTTAAACAAAAGGACAGACCCATGAAAAAGTTACTTGAACCAGAGCCAATGGTAAAGAGTGTTAAGTTCAGAAAGTGAGATTCAAAGACATGAAAGGATTGCACTCAATCCTCCACCTACTTAATGGCAGAACAGACACAAAAGCCCAGTCCTTGGGGTTCCTGGAAATGTGTGATGCTCTCCACATTTGAGCATTGCCCTCAGTGCTCAGTGCTTGGATGACTTAATAGTCCAGTTATCTGCTTAGAAGAAATCCCTTCTTTATTTTTCTCCTTTGCTGTTTATCTCTGTTGGACAATCCCACAGCTCTGAGGACATTTGACCACCCACTACCCAAGAACAACTTCCTTTTGCCTTTGGCTGGTAGCACATACAAATTGCTAATCCTTTCTTAAATCTCTAGGCGAACCTCCAGTTCTCATGAGACTCATATTTCCTCCAAAGAACTCATTACATAAAGGGCCATATTCTCTGTGGGGCCCTTTCCTAACTGTTGCTCACAAACAGTTCGGTGTGAAAAATTATAACCACTCCTAACTTCACCCTCCTAGTTGCCTCTGCCTATCCTTTGGCCTTAATTTTAAGGTAAGATCATCACTGGGTTTTTTCCAACCTTTTGTAGCAAGATCAAAAGGGAAGGGGTGAGTTTTATTGGACACTGAGAGGAAGGTTCCAATAACACCCACATAAAGAGGTAATGTGGGAAAGCCAAAGCAAGCAAAGGGATTTAAAACCAGCTGGAATATAGCCGGGAAAGAAGCTAACACCCTAGGCTTTCCATGAACTTCTCTACCATGAGTCCTAAGCCAGAGGATACTTCATGATCAGAAAGTATTGGAAACTTGGTTTCAAATTCACTAGAAAGATGATATAAGAAATGCTTAACAGGGAAGGTTTTAATTAATTAATGACCACATTTCAACAACTCGGGCTTACTTTGTGGATGTAAATGTATGAGTAATACACAAAACCACAAACTCAGGAGCAATAAAAGACCTTAGGTTGAAAGCTCTACTTTCAAAATTATCCCAATTTTCCTCTCAGGCAACTAGGGAGATGAAAATAAAGAAATCAACAGAAAAACTCATAAATCTGAGACTCTGGAAGGAGAGGGTCACCATTCTATTGAAAGGATAGCTGCTTTCCCTGGGTCTAGTAGGAATTTCTTCCTGTGACGTGCTGGGAAGTGAAACTGGAGTAGACAGATTGTTTTCAACTTGTGTCTGGACTCATCCACCTCTCCTGCTGACTCACCAACACATTACCACTGCCTTTAACCATGAGGGCTCCATATACCAAGCTGCCTTGGAATAGAATTACGTTTCTGATGGACCTACAGCCTTCAAAGAGCTTTCCAACCAGGGACTCAGTTAACTCCCAAATTTTATTGACTCAGAGCCTGGGAAAAAAAAAAACAACCACCATAAAACATACAGAATTATCAAAGTTCTTGGTCAATCATCTGGCTATGAGTTGGCAATTTCTTTCCTCTAAAATTCTAACTTTCTCCTCATTATGGGTTGAATAGTTAATGTATGTTAGTGTGTTAGTCTCTCAGTCATGTCTGACTCTTTGCACCCCCATGAACTGTAGCCCACCAGGCTCCTCTGTCCATGGGGATTCTCCAGGAAAGAATACTGGATTGGGTTGCCATGCCCTCCTCCAGGGGATCTTCCCAACCCAGGAATTGAACCCAGGTCTCCCACAGTGCAGGCAGATCCTTTACTGTCTGAGCCACCAGGGAAGCCCAATCCAATATGCCTGGTGCCCTTACAAAAAGGCAAAATGGAGACAGAGACACTCGCAGAGGGAAGATGAGGTAATGGCGCATAAGAAGAGGATAGCCATCTGACAATAGATTAGAGCAACGCACCTCCACACCGAGGATATCAGCGATTGCTGGCAAACAACGGAAGCCAGAAGTGGTTAAGAGGATTCCCAATGACAGATTTAAGAGAGGATCCGGCCCTGCTCACACCTTGACATCAGGCTTCTAGCCTCTAGAACTGTAAGGCAATCACTTTCTGCTGTTTTCAGCTCCCCAGTTTGTAGTACTTTGTTACAGTGGGCCCAGGAAACTAATAGTGTTCTATAATTAAAATTTGTTAAATGATCTGTCAGCTGACTAGTTAAAGAAAGTAGTTTACTGGGAAAAACGTTACCCATTTTAGAGTCCTTCACTGTCTCAATTTCTGGGAGGAATTCCAACTAAGAATTCACCAAATCTTAAATAACTACTAACTTTCACTTTTATTCTTATTTAGAGCCTCCTTGTTTACAGCAGGGCTTCCCTGGTGGCTCAAATGGTAAAGAATCTGCCGGCAATGAAGAAGACGTGGGCTCGATCCGTGGGTCAGGAAGATCTCCGGGAGGAGAAAATGGCAACCCACTCCAGTATTCTTGCCTGGAGAATCACGTGGACAGAGGAGCCTGGAGGACTACAGTCCATGGGGTCCCAAAGAACTGGACATGACTTAGCAACTAACACTTGTTTCCAGCAGTAAAGTTAAATAAAAAAAGGGCAAAACTGAAAGACTGTACTTATACATGAATAATGCTTACCAAATAGGTCTGTGTACATAGATGTTTCCATATATTAGGCCACTTTCTTATAAACAACTCCTGAAATTAGAATAACTGTGACAAACTGTATGAAATATAAGGAACTCTTACACATATTGAACCAAATAAATTTCCCCACGACAGCGCAGGAAGTCCTATTATCTCCTTTACACAACTAAGACTCAGTTTAAGATCTTGTTCAGTCACCCAGTCGTGTCCAACTCTTTGTAACCCCATGGACTGTAGCACGCCAGGTATCCCTGTCCCAAGCTAGGATGTGACCTGATTCAATAACTAACCATGTCCTTTCCCTCTAACTGCACAATACTAGCTTCTTAGTTCACTCTGCCTCCATTTTAGAGGCGCTGGAAGTGCTAAATACGTATGGTGGAAGTAATTTTAGCCCGGAGAATACCAAGGAAGTGAAGTGATAAGAGCTAGCTCAAGATGCCGACCAAAATTTCTAATCTAAACTGTTTATGCATGCATGTATGCATATTAAGTTGCTTCAGTTGTGTCCAATTCTTTGTGACCCTATGGACTGTAGCCCACCAAGCTCCTCTGTCCATGTGATTCTCTAGGTTAGAATACTGGAGTGGGTTGCCATGCCCTCCTGTAGAGGATCTTCTCCACCCGGTGATCCAACATGAGTCTCTTATGTCTCCTGCATTGGCAGGTGGGTTCTTGACCTCTGGTGGTGGAAAGCCACCTGGGAAGCCCCAAACTGTTCCATATCTTTAATTAATTAAAACTAAGAAATAGGTATCTTACAATGAATTCTCTCTGTTGGAGAAAATTGCTTTAAATCAACATTAAGTTGAATTGCATGCATTTGAATGGAAAATAAAGACTTTAAATTAAGATTGTTAAGCAAAGGACAGCCTCTGTCAGGACAAATTTTTTTTTTTTCAATGGAGACTAGCTTATGGAACCCTGAACTCATCTGAGTGAGGCTGACTCAAGCTTCCCAGCTTGTCAAAACTATTAGGATTTATGGAAGTTGCTTTTATTCCAGAAGGACTTCTGTTTAATAAGTTGTGGGTGAACCCATTACACATGAATACCATGGCCTCATGATTCTTGTTTCCTTGTGAAAGTGTGTTTCCTGCACTGAATCATCTTGTAATTTACTCCACGGGGTTTCCATCTGTCTAGATCAAATGTGAAAAAGAATTGCCTGGATCACATATATAATGCTGCACAATGAAAATACATATGGCAATATAGCAAGGACATGCCACAGACTTTATGTCAGGTATATAGGGGGAAATACAGCTTTGTCTTATTTTAAATCTGATCTAATCTTCCATGCCAATTAAAGGTATCTCCTTTCTTCCTGTTTAACTGTTTCTTTTAGGTTAACTTTCTTTTCAGTAAGTTTTCTGCCTTTTTTGAATATCTCTTCCCCTCTCTCCTCTCCAGTTTCTGAAAGTATAAGGGAACTCATGTGATTTTAACCATCAAAGGCAAGAGGGCTTGCAGTCCTCACTTGTATTAATAGTCTTTTTTCTTTTTTTAAATCAGGGCTTCCCTGGTGGCTCAGACAGTAGAGAATCTGCCCACGATGTGGGAGTCCTGGGTTCAACTCCCAGCTCAGGAAGATGCCCCGGAGAAGGGAATAGCTACCCACTTCAGTATTCTTGCCTGGAGAATTCCAAGGACTGAGGAGCCTGGCGGGTTACAGTGCTGCTGCTGCTGCTGCTAAGTCACTTCAGTCGTGTCCGACTCTGTGCCACTCCATAGATGGCAGCCCACCAGCCTCCGCCATCCCTGGGATTCTCCAGGCAAGAACACTGGAGTGGGCTGCCATTTCCTTCTCCAATGCATGCAAGTGGAAAGTGAAAGTAAAGTCGCTCAGTTGTGTCCGACTCTTTGCCACCCCATGGACTACAGCCTACCAGGCTTCTCCATCCATGGGATTTTCCAGGCAAGAGGACTGGGGTCGGGTGCCAGTGCCTTCTCCGGGGTTACAGTCCACGGCGTCACAGAGTCGGACACAACTGAGCAACTGACACTCACTTCACACGTGCCTCTTCTTGGTATACCTGGGTTTGTGATGCAGCTGGACATGGTTTGGCCCTGGGCATTTTATGATGATGTCTACTGAAATGTGGCCGGTCACTTCTAGCTCCATTGCTGAAGCCGGTGGACACAGCCATTGGTTTGTCCTCAAAAAGTCCCCACACAGTGCTGCCTCTTTTTCCTGAGTCCAGTCTCCAGTCCTTTCACCGCCTTCTGCACTGTGGAACAAGGCACAGTACCTCTGGTTTATTTCTCCAGACCCTGTTCTCCACTTGTGTTTCTTTCCTTCTCTCATCATGTTAGATGTGGCTCAAGCCAAAAAGCAAGGCTTTGCATAATGACCTGCACAAATAATCCAGAAACTTCAGGATTCCCTCATACCTATCCAGATGGCTTTATGGGCTTCCCACAAGACTCAAACCCCAAAGAAAGGATAGGCTTACTGGCATCTGACCAATCTACTCTACTTTCTCGTCTCTTCAGATATTTCATACTTTCATCAGTTCTGAGACACACGTTATTTCATGTTTTAACGTTGCTTTTGTGTATCTTCATAGATACATGCAAGAAATTCTCTGAGATAAAAACCCAAGAATGAGCTAGGTCACAGGGCATAGCAACAATAAACATGCCACTTCACAGATCCATAGAAAAACATAACAGTATTTACCACTACATACCCTGACCAACACTTTGCATGCATATTTCTAATGTCTGTATTTTGATAGCATTAACATGACATCTCACTGTTGCTTTAATTTCTCTAATCAGAGCATTTGAGAGCTCTGTGAACTTGTTAGCCATTCAGATTTCCCTCTCTACATTGCCTTTACACAGTCCCAACCCATTTCTTCCCTGAGTTTCTTATTGTTTTTTGTTTGTGCTGATGTTTTTCTATGAATACTTTTGTCTATTAGATTTACAAGATTTAACTTTCACAATGATGTCTTTAATTTATGCTGAATTGCCTCTGTATACAGTGAAAATTTATGAGTGAAAATTTTTCCAATGCTACTAAAATAATCTGTTCTTTAATTCTCTTGCCACTTTATCTGTCAGTTGTATGCTGCTGCTGCCGCTGCTGCTAAGTTGCTTCAGTCATGTCCGACTCTGTGCGACCCCATAGATGGCAGCCCACCAGGCTCCTCCCGTCCCTGGGATTCTCCAGGCGAGAATACTGGAGCGGGTTGCCGTTTCCTTCTCCAATGCATGAAAGTGAAAAGTGAAAGTGAAGTTACTCAGTCGTGTCTGACTCCTAGCGACTCCATGGACTGCAGCCTACCAGCTCTGCCCATGGGATTTTCCAGGCAGGAGTACTGGAGTGGGGTGCCACTGCCTTCTCTCTGTCAGTTATGTAAGTCCCCTATATACAAAGTTTGATTTCTGATTGATCTGATCGATTTCCACTCATCTATTTGTCTGTTCCATAACCAATTATGTGCTTTTTATTTTGTATTTTTTCAATTATGTGCTTTTTAAACCACATAACTGTCAACTGTCTTAATATCTAATATAGTAAAGTTTGCCTTTCCTCTTCTTTCTCACTTGTGGCTTAGCTATTCATGGACCATCATTTTCCCAAATAAATTTTAGAAGAGTTTTTCAAGTTCTTCAGAAAACATAGATGGAATCTTGACTGAAACTATTGTGTTTATAGATTCATTCGAGGAATCTTTACTATATTGAATTGGCCTATCCATTTATTCAAAACTTTTCATATGTCTTTAATAGAGTTTTAAATATTTCTCCACAAGGAAATATTTTTTCTTAGGCTGATTCTTAAAAATGTATTCACTTTGAGTGATATTATAAATAGCATCTTATTTCAATTGTATTTTCTAGTTGATAGTTGTTGGTATAGGAAAAATATTTGGTCTTGTACCCAAAACTTTCCTAAATTCTCTTTATAGTCTAAGTTTTCTGTTAACTCTGTTGTAATTTCTATGGATATGATCATTTCACCACCAAACTGACACTGCATAACACTAACTATTAGAGGAACACAGCGTATTCTCCCTTGTCCCTCAACCCATATACTCAAAATTATTCATTAATAGTGAGAAATGTTTTAATTAAAATTTAAAAAACTAGTTGTCACATTGTGAAAAATTCTCTACAATTCTTTTTCTGTTACTTAAGTTTTATCTTTTTTGTTTTCAGATTTTGAATTATTAGAATTTATTTACTTTATTTCTATAACTTTTGTGCTTACCCTTAGTGCTTCCACATGCGTAGTTTGACTTGAAATTTAAATAATTTATTCCTCTTCTTTCTGAATAATAAAAGGTCTTAGGAATTTTTCATTCCAATCACATTCTATTTTACACAATATTATTGTTTAGTATTTTATTTCCACCTGTATTTTACCTTCAAAGTAATCAGGATTACTTTTGTCACTGTACAGAGTCAGTGATTATTTAGATACACTGCTGCTGCTGCTAAGTCACTTCAGTCGTGTCCAACTCTGTGCGACCCCACAGACAGCAGCCCACCAGGCTCCCCCGTCCCTGGGATTCTCCAGGCAAGAACTCTGGAGTGGGTTGCCATTTCCTTCTCCAATGCATGCAAGTGAAAAGTGAAAGTGAAGTTGCTCAGTCGTGTCCGACTCTTCGCAACCCCATGGACTGCAGCCTACCAGGCTCCTCCGTCCATGGGATTTTCCAGGCAAGAGTACTGGAGTGGGGTGCCATTGCCTTCTCCTTAGATACGCTAATATTTACCAATTTCTTCTTGTCATATTGCTTCTTGTTTCTCATTCTTTTCTTCTACTTTCAATGTTTTAATTCCTTTAAAGTGTTTTCTTGAGTAATTTTTTCAATGAAAATGAATAGTAACTTCTTTCAAGATTATTGTTAAATGTCATCCTTTTACCTTTGCCCCTAAATCATAATTTAGTTGGGTGTATAAGAACGTCAACTCAGATTTCTTTAAAAGCTATTTTTCTTCTGTCCTTCTGCCTCTGAGAAGTTTGTTGCCAATCTAACCTAATTATCTACCTTTGCAGATAATGCTTTTTCTTCACTGTTAGTTTTTCAGGTTTGGTTTTATATTCTGCCTTTAGTGTTATGCAGTTTATTGATGATGTGTCCAAGTGTAGATTCATTTGTTTGTTTATTTAGTCTTCCTTGGATCTCACTTAACCACAAAACTAAATATGAGCTGATTAAAAATCAGGTCTATGGATGTCTAATTAAAACACTGACATATGAAGAGCTAGGCTAATGAATGTATTATCAAATTGTTCCAGTCTAGACTACTGTTCATTTGGACCTCATTAACTTTCCACAGTACAAAATTATATGAATTAAGTTATATGCTGAACATACATGTTTGGATTTTATCAAGGTTCACAGTTATCTACACATATAATATTTTTGTATTGTCTACAAATCATAGTTGAAACAATATATTACAAAACTAAGATGTTAACAGTTCCAAGTTTCTCTGCCTCAACCCTCGGATATTAATCATTCTTTCCTTCCATCTTGGATCTGAGAAACAGAAGAATCTTTTTCCCTTTCCGAAGTACACCCGCCCTTTCTTCCACTATCTCTGACACTTGGCTCAGTAATTACACCTTCACTCCAAGCTCATTGAAGTCTTTTCCACTCCGCCCACTCTTTCTTTGCAGGTAAAGAAAATTCAAGTTCACATTTTCTAAAAAAAAAAAAACAACTTTCCCTTATTCTTCCCTGTCCCTTAAGCTAATAACCTCTCTTTGTCATCCTCATAGCCAAACTTAGCAAAAGAGGGAGAGCTCTCTTATTATATAAGCCCCCTCCTCTCCCCAGCCCATTCCACTTAGCCATACACATCAATTTCATCCTGACTCTGCTGCAATTAAGCTCCTTCTAGCACCTTCTAGCACTCATTGAAACCTCTCCAGGCAAAATTACTAATGCCTTCCTGACCTCTAAAAACCAAAGGAGTGTTTCCATGAACCAGTCCTATTTGGATGCCAAGGCTCTGGACATCTTTGACTGACTTGTCTTTATTGACTTCAGGATTATCACTCTCTCTGGATTCTCCCTCTGACTTTTCAGATTGCTCCTCCCTGGATTACTTTTTGAACTGCACTACTATTCCTCTGCTCCCCTTCAAGTGGAGGAAAACCATGGGATATTTATTCCTGGTTCTCTTCTCATACCCATTGCCAAGTCTTCTGTTCAGTTCAGTTCAGTCGCTCAGTCGTGTCCGACTCTTTGTGACCCCATGAATCGCAGCACGCCAGACCTCCCTGTTCATCACTAACTCCCGGAGTTCACTCAGGCTCACATCCATCGAGTCTGTGATGCCATCCAGCCATCTCATCCTCGGTCGTCCCCTTCTCCTTCTGCCCCCAATCCCTCCCAGCATCAGAGTCTTTTCCAATGAGTCAACTCTTCGCATGAGGTGGCCAAAGTACTGCAGTTTCAGCTTTAGCACCATTCCTTCCAAAGAAATCCCAGGGCTGATCTCCTTCAGAATGGACTGGTTGGATCTCCTTGCAGTCCAAGGGACTCTCAAGAGTCTTCTCCAACACCACAGTTCAAACGCATCAATTCTTCAGCACTCAGCCTTCTTCACAGTGCAACTCTCACATCCATACATGACCACAGGAAAAACCATAGCCTTGACTAAACGGACCTTAGTTGGCAAAGTAATGTCTCTGCTTTTGAATATGCTATCCAGGTTGGTCAGAACTTTTCTTCCAAGGAGTAAGCGTCTTTTAATTTCGTGGCTGCAGTCACCATCTGCAGTGATTTTTGAGCCCAAAAAAATAAAGTCTGACACTGTTTCCACTGTTTCCCCATCTATAGATTTAGTCAATGAGACAAAGGCCTACATACTAAGGAATTAACAACCTATGAGAAAATTGAAGAGAGCTTTCCTATGCCCAAGAAGGAGTTGGAAAGTGAAGCAATAGAAAGAAACCACCCTAAAATTCCCAGTGCTCAGGCCATGCAAGGTTTGTCCTTGAGAACATTTTATCAGCATTTGGCCTGCTTCTGCCACCAAGCCTCCCCTGGAAAGTGAACAATGTGTCAATCTCCCACATCTGTGTAAGTTTCCCACTTGTCTCCACTGAGCAACATTCTTCCCATGAGGTCATGTACAGCTCGTATCGTTATTCCAAATGACTTTTCAATCCTTTTGGCACCTAACTGGTATGTATTTAAACTATGAGCCCATGAAAAGTAAACCAAACACAAGATATAGTACAAAGACCTCAGCTATTCTACAGAAAAACACTTCCGCAGTTCTTCCCTTTTTCCAGTCCAATCTAACTTTCCCACCCAACCCTTTTCTAACAACCCCCACCAAAAAAAAAAGGAAGATTGGGAGTAAAACATTTTCACTGTTCACTAGGCACTGGGAAAGCACTGCCTCCTTTAAAGCTCACGCCCCAGTACCTGGCACACTGTATTCTCTGTTGCTGTTTCATTTTTCTGACCGCCTTAATCATACTTGCCAGGCAAACATCTGTGGATTGCAAGACACAATTAGAGGAGATGGAGAGTGCATGTTAAAGAAAGAGGGAGAGGAGAAAAAAGGGGAAGGATGGGGAAAGGAAAAAGAAACAATAATCTTTTTCAGAGAAAAACACCATCTTCAGAGAAAATACCTGATAGGACTTGCACCTTAAACTTCTACCCACTCACTCACCATTCCAGGATTCTTTCCCCCAATTTTAACCCAAGATGGAATCACCTCTAGTCCAGATTGAGGCAAGTTTGGCAGCTTTAGAGGTTGTGTGGTGAAAATTTAGTAACAATCTGCTTTTCTCTGCAGATTGCTAAGGTAATAGTGTTCCTTGGCCAGTTCAAAAATCAAGTGATGCCCAAATAAACTGCAGCGCATTCTTGTCTAAGGCTTTCGTCCAACAGCCAGAGCAAGGTGCTGCCAGGGCTACTGGTCCTGCCTGAGTCTCCTGCTGAAAACAGCCCTACTGTGAGACTGGCGTTCTGGGGCTGTTTCTTCTACAAAGGCATGGGAGTTGGAGCGAAAAATGTGCTTATAGGATGAAAGGAAGAGGGCAAAGACAAGAAGATAAGGTAACTGTAGAGAATGGTGCTGCCACGTATGTGGTTATGATAGAGGCCAAATCAGGCATCAGTTTCATAAGATTATCACACCTAGATGTGATCAGGCTGAATTCAGTGTTAATCTGCAAAGATCTTCCCTGTGATATTTATTTCAATTCACTTTCTAGTCCCTCTCTTTTGTTGAACAATACCACAAATAAATTGTATTAGCCCCCAAACCAGGATGGGCTTCCCAGATGGTGCTAGTGGTAAAGAATCTTCCTGCCAGTGCAGGAGACAAGAGATGTGGCTTTGATCCCTGGGTGGGGAAGATTCCCCTGGAGGAGGGCATGACAATCCACTCCAGTATTCTTGCCTGGAGAACCCCATGGATAGAGGAACCTGGCTGCCTACAGTCCATAGGGTCACAAAGAGTTGGACACAACTGAGCACCTGAGCATGCACACCCCAAACCAGGGTATGATTTCTCAGCTTCCACAGTCTATCACACCTTTTGTCAATGAGAGCTCCTAGAAAGATATCTTTCAGACACATCTGTTTTTCTGCATAGACACTGCCATTAGTATAGCTCAAGCCCTCACCATCTTCTTTGCCTGGATTAATGGCAATGGACCCTTATCTCTCCTTCTCCCCCACATATACTCTTCTCTTTTCAGTCTATCTTAAAATCAGGGTGATCTTTAAATGCAAACACAAACATGTCACTTCACTGCTTAAAACTCCTCATGGTTCCCTGCTGCTTTTATACTAAAGTTCAAACTTTCATCATGATTTTCAACACCATGTTTTTATGGTTTCTGCCCAACTCTCTAGATTCTCCTTTTTCCCCCATAGTACTATGTTCCATCCATACCAAACTCTCTGTGGTTCCTCTAATGCACCCTCTTTTCCCCTCTGTGACCCTCCTTGCCTCCCAACCAATGTTTACACTCTCTTCTGGCAGCTTGAGAGCTTCCCATGCTCCCCTTTTGCTCCCCCTCCCCCACTCCTCTTCCTTTTCATCATCTGCTAATTTCTACTTACCCTACAATCTTCAACTGTGATTTCACTTCATCTGAGTTAGGTGCTCTTCCCATGAGCTTTCTCAGAACCATCACTTTCACCCTCAGTAAAGTGTGACAACTTATACTATAACTGCTTGGTCACTCTTCTCTCTTCTATTCTCTCCAACTGCTCACGAGAATGTTTTAATGTCTTTTAGAAGCAGAGAGAAAATAAACTTATAGATCCGAAAATATTTTAAAATAAATATTTGTCTTTGTTGTTGTTGTTTAGTTGCTAAGTCATGTCAGACTCTTTTGCAACCCTGTGGACTATAGCTCTTCAAGCTCCTCTGTCCATGGGATTTCCCAGGCAACAATACTGGAGTGGGGCTGTTATTTACCTCTCCAGAGGATCTTCCTGACCGAGGGATCAAATCCACATCTTCTGTATTGGTAGATGGATTCTTTACCACTGAACCCCAGGGAAGCCTTAATATTAATCTTTGTGTGCTAGATGTGTATGCATGCTAAGACACTTCATACCAACATAAAACATAATTCTCAATGCTTTTTTGGAGGAAGGAGATAAATTAAATCAATAGTGCCAAATGGCCATGAAAATCATAATGTCTGTCCTGCTAAGTGGCTGGAAAAATACATGCACGCAGAGAACAAGGCTAAAGAACTGAAATCATCTCACTGTCTTGGAGCCGTGATGAAGCCCTTGTTCTGGTGAGAAAGCTGAACACTGGAAGATTCGAGGATTGTTTCTGCGCCTCTGACCTGTATGATCAGCAAACTGATGTTTCTCTCACCCTTTTTAAAAAAATTTGAAAGCTCCTGTAGACAATCCACCAAAGGAAACTAAAATATGTTGCCCCCAAATATGCTTCTTCAATGCAAAAATTCTGTTTTCAAAATTTGAAAAGTACTTGGCAAGAATAAAATACACCTGAGGACAACATTAAAAACAAAGCTAGCTAGGACGTCCCTGGTGGCACAGTGGATAAGAATCCACCTGCCAGTGCAGTTCGATCCCTGGTCCCTGGAGATTCCACTTGCCATGGGCAGCTAAGCCCATGTGCCACAACTACTGAGCTCATATGCCCAGGGTCTGTGCCCCGAAACAAGAGAAGCCGTCACAATGAGATGCCTGCACTCTTCAAGCAAGTAGTCCTCACTCACTGCAACTAGAGAAAGCACAGCCAAAGCAATCAAGACCCAGCACAGCCAAAACTGTGGCTCAGTTGGTAAAGAATCTGCCTGCAGTGCGGGAGACCTGGGCTCAATCCCTGGATTGGGAAGATCCCCTGGAGAAGGATAAGGCTACCCACTCCAGTATTTTGTCCTGGAGAATTCCATGGACAGTCCATGGGATCGCAAAGAGTCAGACACTACTGAGTAACTTTCACTTCCACTTCCAAAAATTAAAAACAAAAACAAAATAAATTCACAGAAAATATGGAGAAAGTTGTTCTGACTCCCTCTTGACCCTTTCAGGCAAATGAGAATTTCCTAAGGAACATTAAGAGCAGGCAGAGCAATCCACACAACAGATGGCTCCAATACAAGCCAGTTTACACAGGTCACAGTTTTCCAAATCCAGTGTTTTTTCTGGGTATGGTGGAAGAGATAATGTAGATATGCAACCATATGATTTACTATCTACCTGCCTTCAGCAAAAGTCAGGAAAGAAATTTTGCTATATGGAGTGCTATGCCCAGGAGCTTTAAGTCTTCAGTTCAGTTCAGTCGCTCAGTCATGTCCGACTCTTTGCGACCCCATGAATCGCAGCACGCCAGGCCTTCCTGTCCATCACCAACTCCCGAAGTTCACTCAGACTCACGTCCATCAAGTCTGTGATGCCATCCAGCCATCTCATCCTCTGTCGTCCCCTTCTCCTCCTGCCCCCAATCCCTCCCAGCATCAGAGTCTTTTCCAATGAGTCAACTCTTCGCATGAGGTGGCCAAAGTACTGGAGTTTCAGCTTTAGCATCATTCCTTCCAAAGAAATCCCAGGGCTGATCTCCTTCAGAATGGACTGGTTGGATCTTCTTGCAGTCCAAGGGACTCTCAAGAGTCTTCTCCAACACCACAGTTTAAAAGCATCAATTCTTCAGTGCTCAGTCTTTCTTCACCGTCCAACTCTCACATCCATACATGACCACTGGAAAAACCATAGCCTTGACTAGACGGACCTTAGTCAGCAAAGTAATGTCTCTGGTTTTCAATATGCTATCTAGGTTGGTCATAAGTTTTCTTCCAAGGAGTAAGCGTCTTTTAATTTCATGGCTGCAGTCACCATCTGAACTGATTTTGGAGCCCAGAAAAATAAAGTCTGACACTGTTTCCACTGTTCCCCATCTATTGCCCATGAAGTAATCTTTGTTTCCTGAATGTTGAGCTTTAAGCCAACTTTTTCACTCTCCTCTTTCACTTTCCTCAAGAGGCTTTTGAGTTCCTCTTCACTTTCTGCCATAAGGGTGGTGTCATCTGTATATCTGAGGTTATTGATATTTCTCCCATCAATCTTGATTCCAGCTTGTGTTTCTTCCAGTCCAGCATTTCTCATGATGTACTCTGCATATAAGTTAAATAAACAGGGTGACAATATACAGCCTTGATGCACTCCTTTTCCTATCTGGAACCTGTCTGTTGTTCCATGTCCAGTTCTAACTGTTGCTTGTTGACCTGCATATAGATTTCTCAAGAGGCAGGTTAGGTGGTCTGGTATTCTCATCTCTTTCAGAATTTTCCACAGTTTACTGTGAGCCACACAGTCAAAGGCTTTGGCATAGTCAATAAAGCAGAAATAAATGTTTTTCTGGAACTCTCTTGCTTTTTCAATGATCCAGTGGATGTTGGCAATTTGATCTCTGGTTCCCCTGCCTTTTCTAAAACCAACTTGAACATCAGGAAGTTCTTGGTTCATGTATTGCTGAAGCCTGGCTTGGAGAACTTTGAGCATTACTTTACTAGCATGTGAGATGAGAGCAATTGTGTGGTAGTTTGAGCATTCTTTGGCATTGCCTTTCTTTGAGATTGGAATGAAAACTGACCTTTTCCAGTCCTGTGGCCACTGCTGAGTTTTCCAAATTTGCTGGCATATTGAGTGCAGCACTTTGACAGCATCATCTTTCAGGATTTGAAACAGCTCAACTGGAATTCCATCACCTCCACTAGCTTTGTTCGTAGTGATGCTTTCTAAGACCCACTGTAGGGCGTACTTAATTTTTTTTTTTCTTTTTAGTTTTTAACTGAAATTCTTTCCCTTTCATGACCTCATCCTTTGTCTTTAGTAAACTATACCCTTAACTTTCCCAGAAGTAGAAGTTGACATTAACACATATTTCTCTATCAGCAATTCTTACTTCACTCACCCTATAATATTGCTAGTGGAAGGGGGCCCTGTTGCCAGGGCAACCAGGAAGGCATAAGGTCACCCTCAGTTGGATCTTCTAACTGATCAAACTCCAACTATGCTGTTGACTCATCTCAATTTTATAGACGTAGGATGGTAAAACATTTCATAATTCTTCTGACTTACATGTGTTATCTATATCTTCATAAGTTCCTGCTGACCTGTCTTTTCTCCTGAATTCACTAATTTAATTCACTTATTTCTACTAACTAGAGATGATACTCAAAGTATTTGGAACAGACATGACACGAAAAATACATCAGAATGGATGTATTTTTGCCAAATCAGAATGTATACCAGCTTTAAACAGGAAGTAAATCAGAGCCACCAACTAGTCTAGTCTGTAGCTACCTTGATACCTTTCCTTCCTGCTATCAAATAGTCTTCTCCCCTGACTCATTATTGCATACTTAATGTCCTAATTGCCCATCACCTTATACAACTGAATGATAATTAGATTTTGATATGAAATTTATCTGTGCCTTTCATGTCAGCTCATAGT
The DNA here is from genome assembly GCA_006410935.1 of Redunca redunca. Classification (NCBI taxonomy): domain Eukaryota; kingdom Metazoa; phylum Chordata; class Mammalia; order Artiodactyla; family Bovidae; genus Redunca; species Redunca redunca. The sequence continues at coordinate 216,710 of SJYQ01019260.1, forward strand.
TACTAAGATTTGTTTTTAATTATTTTAGATATCCCCTTCCTAGGAAGAAAGACACTGTGTTAGAAGGTGGAGAAGAATATTACAGACTGTATGCAGGAAGGAAGAATGGGATCTCAGAAAGTACAAAATTGTTTCCTAGTTGAGGTAGGAGTGGTCCCACATGATGGTCAGCAGTATTGTTCCTGAAATGCTTCTGGACCTTCCCCTTCCTGGTATATGGAATGACTGTACTTCCCATTCTGCTTGGGCAGGGCCAAATAACTAGTTCTAATAGAAGAGTTGTGGGCAGAAGTGATGTATGTCACTTCCAGGAAGAATGTTGCATTATTTCTGAGACCGCCCCCTAAGAGAAACTAGCAACCTTCCACATTCTAGCTGCTATTCCAGCTTTGATCCCAGGGTGAGGGTAACTTGAATCAGAGACCTCCAGCTGACTCACAATGAAAAAGAAGTATGACCGAAAAATAAACTTTGTTGTCTTAGGCCAATGAAATTTTTGGCTTTGTTTCTTACTGAAAAATACTCTAACCTATCTTGACTGATATATATAGAGAGACAGAGACTTTTGTCTAGTGTCTCCTCATTATGAGACACCTACTTCAATAGCTTTTAAGATCCATAAACTCCCTTATGTTGTAAACAAAATTTAGGAAGCTGGAGAAGAAGGCCCAGAGTGCTCATTACATTCTCCAAAAGGTGTGTGTGTGTATTGTTTAAAAAATATTTCCCTACATCAAGATCAGAAACTTATTTAAGAGAAAATGAGAAGAGTGTTAAATTCCAGCTTAGCATGCTACTTTACTGGTTGGGAAGTTTCAGATAGGTAAACAATCTCAGTTCAGTTGCTCAGTAATGTCCAACTCTTTGTGATCCCATGAACTGTAGCAGGCCAGGCTTCCCTGTCCATCACAAACTTCTGGAGCTTGCTCAAACTCATGTCCATTGAGTCAGTGATGCCATCCAACCATCTCACCCTCTGGGATCCCCTTCTCCTACTGTCTTAAATCTTTCCCAGCATTAGGGTCTTTTCCAATGAGTCAGTTCTTCGCATCAGGTGGCAAAGTATTGGAGTTTCAGCTTCAGCATCAGTTCTTCCAGTGAATATTCACAACTGATTTCCTTTAGGATTGACTGGTTTGATCTCCTTGCAGTCCAAGGGGACTCTTAAGAGTCTTCTCCAATATCACAGTTCAAAAGCATCAATTCTTGAGTGCTCAGCTTTGTTTATAGTCCAACTCTCATGTCCATACATGACTACTGGAAAAACCATAGCTTTGACTAGACGGACCTTTCCATGAAGTGATGGGATGGGATGTCATGATCTTCATTTTCTGAATGTTGAGTTTTAAACCAATTTTTTCACTCTCCTCTTTCACTTTCATCAAGAGGCTCTTTAGTTCTTATTAACTTTCAATCTCAGTGGAATCTAAATTTCATAAACAAAGCAGTGAACTTTTATATATGAGTCATGATGTGTATGAATTGGCAAAGCAATTAAGAAGGCATTTAAATGATGCTTTCAATATTTAAACTTTGAATGAAAATGAAGAATGATCATGAAATAACTAATTCTTCAGTATAGTGTAAGACAGCATATATAAATAATAGCTAATTAAAGTAGTGTTAATGATTATGGCTATCCTCCCTTTCATTTGCTAATGATATTTCACATTTCAAAAAAATTGTTTTGAATCTTAAAATAAAGTAATCTTTTTCTTGGGTTGAAGGAAGCAATTTAATTCTGACAAAAAATTGGTTTGAGAAGAGTACACAATTTAAATTACTGACTCCAAAAAGTAATTATTGGTTGTTTCCTAAGAGAGCTGACACAGAGGACAAAAGCCTAAGAGTTGAAAATAAAAATGTATTCAGGACTTCTTTAAAAAAAAAGGATCATAAGCTTATTCTCCTGTTATCTTCTAGGAGTTTATAGATTGTGAAAACTTTTTTATATGCAATTATTATCACACTCAGATAAATCTTATTCAGTTCTCAAGGTTTCTGTGTGAATTCGTATGAAGCTGGAAAAATCTGTGGCTCTTCTAGAACCACAGCTTTTCTCCCCAAAAGGATCCAGTACTTGAAGTCAGGAGCACATAACTTCATGAGTTCACACACTTAACTACCTGGCCGTTACCCTGAAGAGAACTGGGCAACCTGGGCAACAACCTCTCCAGACCATGCATGTGGGGCAATATCTAAAACACCCTCTGAACCTAACTGGAAAATACAGAATACTCTGTCATAGCGCATGAAAGGTCCCACACTTCCATCACAGAAGGGCAGAGGATGTAACTTTAAAACACATGCTTTCTCCTGTTTTCAAACATATAAAGGAGTCATTGCATAAATGGAGAAAGCTTGCATCTGGGGAAGTTTATTAAAATGTAAATGTTCAGAGATCCATCTAGAAGAAATAGAATCAGTAAGTTATAAAATGTGCAAATATTACTTCATTGTAAGATTAGATACTAAAATCTGCACTCTGTAAATGTACATCCAGGCTGATATTTGGACTGACTGGGTCACAAGCAGTCAATCAGAATGCAGAAATCTCCTGTCCACTTGAAATCCCACAAAGAGAGAATTGTTTGTTTACATAACTAAGCTGTAGCAGTCTCTATTGTGTATTCTGTAAGCAACAGATACCAGATAAAAATTTGAATTTATTCTTGATTGTGTGTGTTAAGTCGCTCAGTCGTGTCCAACTCTGCGACCCTGTAGACTGTAGCCCTCCAGGCTCCTCTGTCCATGGCAATTCTCCAGGCAAGAATACTGGACTGGATTTGCCATGCCCTCCTCCAGGGGATCTTTCCAACCCAGGGATCAAACCCAGGTATACTGCTTTGCAGGAGGATTCTTTATGGACGGAGCCACTGGGGAAGCCCTATGCATGACTGGAGACTACTAATAACACCATTATAAATGTTACAGAAATGTCTGACAGCAAAAGAGGGTTAGAACAGAAGAAAACAGATGGAGAGAAATTCCAAAATCCTTACTTCCTTCAGAATAAAAGCCAAGATCTTCACAATGGCCTACACCCCTGCTGCCAGCTGGCCCACTTTACCCCTCTGAGCTCATCTCCCCTCCCTCTTTGCTCCAGGCACTGACCTCACGGCTCCTCAAATATGCCAAGCAGGATCCTGCCTCAGGGCCTTTGCAGTGCGTGCTCCTGCTGTCTGGATATACACAAGGTTACTCCCTTATCTCCTTCAAGTCTTTGTTTTAAAGTCACCCTTTTCAAGGAGGGCCACCCCAGAAACATAAACCACATAACGTCCTACTCTTAGTGTTTATTGTCTATCTCCCTCTGCTAGAGCCAAGGTCAAGGATAGGGACTTTTTCCAGTTGGTTCACAGATTATTGCTAGTACAGGGCCTGATACATAGAAATGCTAGATGATTATTTGTTGCAAGATAAAAAAAGAAAATTTAACCATACAAAGAGAACAAAGTGGGTAATTCTGGAAACATTCAAGAAATATTGATGTGATTTAATAACTTTTTCAAGTGACCAAAAAATTAAATACATCTGATTAACACTTCAACAGGAGAAAGCCCCAAACTGACATATCAGAGAACTTCAGAAAGAGATGGTATATATGGAGAAGGGTTAGCTCATTGGCTACTGAATATATTGAACTTAATCTGACTTAAAAATAATTGTATTATAGATTACTTTAGCACCTCAATATGTGTTAAAATTATAATTAGAATCTTATTTTTAAAGAAATAATCATGGGTTTGTTTGGTGTTTTGTTTTGTTTTGTTTTTTTTGTAATGTTGTATTTTACTGTGTGGTTTTCATCCAGCTGCAGAGTTAGTGAAAATGTCTTGCCCAGCACCTGACATTTCCTCTTCACATCCCTAGTTGTAGAGATCTTTCTGCCACAGATCAATTTAGGAAGTGAAAAATCACCGCATTTAGTTAAGAAGGATGCATATATATAAGCTGATAGAGGCTGATTTTGCTGAGCTGAAAAGATGTAACCTCAACATTTAAGAACCTATTTAACCACACTGCTCCAAAGAAGCTTTTGGATATTACAGTTAAATGTTATGCTCTCCTTTGTGTCTGGGAGAAGCCATCCAACAACTTCTAGAAAAGCAGACTGGTGGTTGGAAGGCTTCAGTTATAAGAAAAATTTTCTTATTACTGCACTTCCTCAAATAAAAGAATTCTCAAATCCCTGCTTTACAAGAAGGAATTCTTCCTCTGCCTGAAAAGAACAAAGCTCTCATTAGCTAGGTTCAACCACAACAGGCAGAAAAATGAAAGGGCTGCCCAAATCCAACAAAAGCTGAACAAGAGTGGTTATTCATATGTCATGTGTGTGTAACGTTGCTTCATGAGGGAAACAACTGTGTCTTCTTTATCCCCACATGGTTGAAGTGAACTGAAAGTCTCTAAGTAGTATCCAATACTTTGTGACCCCGTGGACTGTAGCCAGCCAGGCTCCTCTGTCCATGTAATTCTCCAGGCAATAATACTAGAGTAGCTATCCATTCCCTTCTGCAGGGGGTCTTCCTGACCCAGGGATCAAACCCGGGTCTCCTACACTGCAAGTGGATTCTTTACTAAATGAGCCACCAGGGAATCCTATATACATGGCTGGCTTTCATTAAATGGCTGTTGAATGAATGAATGGTTTAAAAACAAAAGAACCAGTCACTGCTTCCTATTTCTTATCATTCTAAGCACATACATTTTACTTTTATTATTTTTCTTCTTCATTAAACCCCATAAATGTTTCTTGAATTATTTTCTGAACTGCTTACTTTTGTCTTTTTGTATAACTTAATTCTTTCACCTTTTCATTCATTCAACAAATATTTGTTCATCCTGAACCAAATTTCATACTTCAGAGATAATGAAAGCACAAAAGCCTTGGAAAAACCCATGTGGACCTATACTTATTCCATCAATATTCTCTAACTATCCTCAAGCAAGCTGCCTAATCTCTCCTAGCTTCAGCAACTGCATATGTAATCTAGAATAATACCCATTGAGGTAGCTTGTTTGAGGGCTAATTAAGAGCACAACAGGTTTCCCAGATGGTACTAGTGGTAAAGAACCCACCTGCCAATGCAGGAGATATAAGAGATGTGGGTTCAAACCCTGGATTGGGAAGATCCCCTGGAGGAGGGCATGGAAATCCACTCCAGTATTCTTGCCTGTAGAATCCCATGGACAGAGGAGCCTAGCAGGCTACAGTTCATAGGGTTGCAAAGAGTCAGACATAACTGAAGCAACTTAGCACATATATACTCAGGTATGCAGTAGGCAACTGATGTGTTCCTTTTCGTCCATGCATGCATTTCCTACAAAATGGTGGGAAATTTAATGACTGATAATCAAACCCATTTGAAGCTCCCAGAAATTAGAAAATATCATCCTGAGAGTTTTCTTCCAATGGCATAGACTATGCTGTACATCATTGAGGTTCAACTTTGTTTTCCTCTGTGAACACAGAAAGACTGCAATAATCAGATCTCCTTTCAGTCAAGTGGGTCATGTGACCATTAGAATGTAGAAGAAGTGACATTCATCACTTTCAAACCTACTGACTGAAAAAATATTCCAGGCTTGGCCCCTAACTGAAGCTCAGATGCGGAGAATCCAAAGAAGGACTTCAAGACTTTGCATGATACAGAGGCATAGAACAGAAGGAATCCAGGGCTCTAAATTACTGCATGGACTAGATCCTTCACTCACCATGCCCCCCTGCCCCTCAGTGACATGCAACAAACTATGACATGTAAGTTGCTCAGTTTGGGAATTGTTTTGTTTTTACAGCAATTAGCCTACCTTGAATAATTCATTACACAAACCACCACTCAGTCCTAGAACTAAAAACCTGGAAACAGATTAATAGTTTATCAGTTCTCTTGATAAATTTCTTCAAAGCTGAGACTAGGTCTTAACATGTACCCTACTTGTCACTTAGCACAATACCCTAAATAAACAAGTTGCTTATTATCCATGTGTGAAGTGAGTAATACCATAAGAGAGGATTAAATATTGTCGCTGCTGTTCAGTAACTAAGTTGTGTCTGACTCTTTTGCAACCCCATGGACTGTAGCCCACCAGGCTCCTCTGTCCATGGTTTATACTTTCATACATACATATTTTAAATGAAGTCCATCCGCCACACTCAAGCTATTTTAAACCTTAAAGCTATGTAAACCTTATTTCCTGAAATCATTCCTATTTAAGAAACAATCAAGATATGATGACAATTAAAATAGCAATTAAAATATAACCCTGTTTCCCCAAGCCACTTATATGGAGCAGGGCTAGGGTGGAGAGGAGGAAATTATAGGAACAATCAAAAGTGTAGGTGTGAATCCTAGCTGTATTTGAATATTAAGCTCTGAGATTTCAAATCCTTAACACTTCCCTGTATCACTGAGTCCTGGAGAGGTCAGGGGTCATTTTCTCCTTGGAGTAAAATCTCTAATCATTTTGTTATTGCTATCATTTCCATTCTTCTAGCAGTCTTGCTTGCACCATTGCTGGACCACTTCTTAACAAATTCTTATATCTCATCTTTGATGAATTTCTCTTTCCAATTCTCAAGCATCCATCTGCAAGTGTACAAGTATATGTTTGACAACTAAAATACAGATTGCTAGTTCAATATTTATGGCCCCCTCCCTGATGGAATGTGGGACACACTCCCCTGGAGCTATGATGAAGAGTGTTGTTTTTTTTAAGTAATAGTCTCAAAAACATTTATCCCCCGGAACAATCAAACAGTATCCCAAGTTCTAGGGTAGGTTGTTGGCTATCTCCAGGTGAATTGCCTACCTGGAGGTGATATTTTCACTAGAAACCAGCATCAGTATTTCTCTCTTTACTGTTTAAATGCCAGTGGCCTGGGTAGCTGCCAATCCCCAAATACTCTTCCCACTATTTCTTTTTTGTTTTGTTGTGTTCTGTTCTCTTTTTTCAAGTTTACTTATTTTTAATTGGAGGAGATTGGTTTACAATATTGTGTTGGTTTCTGCCATACATCAACATGAATCAGCCATAGGTATCTGTATATCCCCTCCTTCTTAAACCTCCCTCCTCCCCACTATTTCTTAATGTAAATTTTGTTAAATGCATTGTATATTTAGAAGGGTACACACAGCACAAATGTCCGGTTCAGTGAATCTCTCTTTGCTATTGTTAGTAGGCCAGTTAGCGGAGAAGGCAGTGGCACCCCACTCCAGTACTCTTGCCTGGAAAATCCCATGGACGGAGGAGCCTGGTAGGCTGCAAGTCCATGGGGTCACAAAGAGTCGGATATGACTGGGTGACTTCACTTTCACTTTTCACTTTTATGCATTGGAGAAGGAAATGGCAACCCACTCCAGTGTTCTTGCCTGGAGAATCCCAGGGACGGGGGAGCCTGGTGGGCTGCCGTCTATGGGGTTTCACAGAGTCGGACACGACTGAAGCGACTTAGCAGCAGCAGCAGCAGCATGTTTATTTCACTGCTCTTACATGGAGTTAAGTGGAGCCTCTTCCCCGCCTTACCCCCCATAATTTATTGCAAATTTTCATGAAAAAAAAGGAACTGTCTCCTGACACAAATTTCTCCATTGTTTATGTCTAATGATGAAACATGCCCACTGGGTGTAGAGTAATCTAGTAAAAGGCCAGATGACAGGAAAGGATGGTGGGTGGTATGCTCTGTGAGTAAGCAGGAAATCTGAATCTATAAGCCAGAATCAGGACTCTTAAAACATGCTGCTGGGGATCTCCCTGGCTGTCTAGTGGTTGACACTGCACTTTCACTGCAGGGGGTGCAAGTTTGATCCCTGGTTGGGAAACGAAGATCCTGCATACCATTAAGTGTGACCAAAAAATAAAAAACTCGGAAAACAAAAAAAAAGCTGCAGAATTTAATTTTAATTTTTACATACATGTATCATATGTATGTCACATGTTTCTTTAAAAATGTAATTGATTATCAAAAACTTTTAAAAAGTGCAGAGGATTTTTAGTGCAGTGAAACCATTCTGAAAGACACAGTAATGGTGGATACATGACATCACACACTTGTCCAAAAACCCATGGAAGATACAGCACCAAGACTGAACCTTCATATGAAGCAGGGACTCTGGGGGAAGATAATGCCTTAATGTAGGTTCATCAGTTTAACAAACGTACCACTCTGGTGCAGGATGTTGGTAGCTGAGGAGTTTGCCTATTGAGGGTTGGGGGATATGTCTATTTTTTTAAGTTTCTTACTTATATATTTTTCTTTTAATATTAAATCATGCAGAATAAATAAATAAATGCATAATATGGATATACCTTCTCTACGTTCTCTCATTCCTCATTCTTGGCTAAAAGATAATACTGTAACTGCTTCTAATATATCTACGACATCAGACAAATCCTTTTCTGAATGTCTTCTTTTAAAGAGTTTTTAGGACTTTGCAGTGGTCCAGCGGTTAAGAATATGCCTGCCAAAGCAAGGCCACGGGCCCCTCCCAGGTTCAGAAAGATTCCACACACCGAGGGGCAGCTAAGCCAGGGCACCACAACTGCTGAGCCCACGCGCCCGACAGCCCGTGTTGCGCTCCGCAGCAAAAGAAGTCACAGCGAGAAGCCCGCACGCTGCAACTGGAGAGTGGACCAGCACACTGCAGCTAGAGAAAGCCCGAGCGCAGCAATGAAGACTCAGCGCAGCCAATAATAAAATAAATAAATAAAACGAAAGAGCTTTTTACTCTTTCCTTGTACAGTTCCTAGACCTACCACTCTCTCGTTGCATGCAACTTCTTTTTATCTGTATATACTTTTGCCTAGGCCACCAACTTGAGATGAAATTAGCTTTTCTAAAACCTGTCTATTTTTAGCAACATTTTTGGACTCTGTATGAAAAAAGCAGTCACAGGATTAGATAACATTGCCTCCCCTTTGTATCCAGTCTCCTTATACCACCCCTACCCAATTAATTCTACAAGGCCCTGTCAGAGATTTCATTTTCAACAGTCCATGTCCAATCAGGGATTTCTTGATTGAAAGCCTAGCTGGCTTCCATGCCCGCACTGGTAAGCCCGCATTTACCTTGTCTCATTTTTTCTCCCCAAGAGGTCAAGCATGGCACTTTCCCACATTCACCCACTGGGGATCCTTTGCACACCTCCTTCCACAGTGCCTTTTCCGGCCTGGAAAAAAAGGTTTATACATCCTTGCATTTCAACTTATCTTCGTAGTGAAACCCTCCTTAATATCCCAAGATAATATCAATGAACACAAGCCCTCTTCTGGTTTACATCACTAGCATAAAACTTGTTAGCCCAATTATATTATACTCTGGTTAATTATTCACAAAGTTGTCTTTTCATTGGATTGTAAGAAACTTGAGGCTCAAATGACCTTTGTCATCTTTGTATTCCCGAATTTCACCTGAGTGATGGTACCAAGAAGGAATGCTGAACACATCCACATAGTAAATACCCATGAGTAGTTCACCTGACCAAAGAGAGGAGCCAGAATTCTCCAGTCTAACCAATGAGAGGAAGCAGCAAAGTTCTTTTATTTCTGTTTGATTGATAGATTATGTACATTCTTCTTCTATTACAGTTTTTCAATGGACGCACTATTACCTATCTCTACTCTTCAGTTAGGTTTAAAATAGCAAATCCCTCCCCATCTTTCAAGAAAATGACAATTTCAATTTGAGTGATGATCATCAACAAAAATTTATCTATTCAGCCACTCAAATATATTTTCTATCTTCCATAGGGGACAAATTATTTTTATCCATGGATTTCATCTGGGAGACAAAGAACAAGACTGTTTAAATCAAGCTCACAAGGAGAGTACAAAATGTCTCTGAAAATTCAAAATCCCATGAAAATTTTGACATCAGCAAGATCTAACTCTCATGGGTTCCACAAGGATCAGCTCCTACAGCACTCACTGAATGATGTTTTCCTCCAGCAGCCTGAAGCCTTGAACAGGACTAATGGGCTTCAGGAAAGAGTTGTGGTTTCAGAAAATGGGAAAATATGATGATCTACTGTTGGAAGCTGCTGCCAACCACTGCTGCCACTACTACCTCTCATCCTTCATTTATCCACTTCTCTCTCTCTCTCTCTCACACACACACACACACACACACACACACACATACCCACAACTCCCCTTTTGAGATAGGCTGCTATAAGACACATATATAGATGTAGACTACTCTTACAGTGGTTTTATAGGTTTACTTACTTTTACTTACAGGTTAAATGGGGTCAATCACGTTCCAGATTTTCCCGACTTTCAGAAACTCTAATTTCCAGGAACCCATGTGGAAAAGACATCAGGTAGAAACATCTGTCAGAGTTTGATGGGAAACCCACTGGGCAGGAAGACACTAGTCTTCAATTCTCTGCTGATTCTACCATGATCTTAAGCAAATCTCCTTACATTTCATAGTGTCAGTTCATTCATTTACTATAGGATATATATATACATAGTCTATATTTTGATATTGGACATGTGCTAAATGGTTCATAAAGGGGAAGGGTAGGGACCATTATACTCATATAAGTAATTTAAAATAGTTCTTTTAATAGAAAATAAGTAAAGATATAATTGGAGGATGGACCTAGAGATTTTCATACTCAGTGAAGTAAGTCAGACAGATAATGAGAAATATTGTATGACATCTCTTATATGTGGACTCTAAAAAGAAATTATACAAATGAACTTGCTTACAAAACAGAAAGAGACTCACAGACTTAGAGAACGAACTTATGGTTGCCTGTATACTCTACTATATTTAAAATGAATAACCAACAAGGACCTATTATATAGCCATGGAACTCTGCTCAGTGTTATGTGACAGCCTGGTTGGGAGGGGAGTTTGAGGGAGAATCATACATGTATATATATGGCTGAGCCCCTTCACTGTTCACCTGAAACTATCACAACATTGTTTGAATCAGCTATACCACAAAACAAAATTTAAAACAAAAGTTTTGAAAGATACAACTTGGAGTCAATTTTGAAGTTGTAGGATTTTTAGAAGATAAGATAGGAAACTTCAAAGACATAACGATGCTCATTCTGAGTGGAACTATCTCTATTCCTCCAGACATCTGGTGAATAGGCTCTTTTTCTTCTGTGTTAGAAATCCCTTAGTGGAAAATGATGGCAAAATACTGACAAACACTCCCCAAAGTCCCTTCTATATCTTGCACCCTATGAGTCTGTATATTAAATGGCAAACATGCTGTTTGCCAGTTTGATTAAAACCCCAGTTATAAATCACTATTGAAATCTAATGCTTTACATAGAAGTTAAAATTCTAGATTAATGTATATCACAATCCTAAGTCAAATCTCCTTTCTTCATGGTAGGGGAAGGAGAAAATAGAGTTATAATGAGAGAAGATTTTGACAAATGGACACCTGATTCTCTATAGATGAGGGATAAAAGCAAGAGTGAGAAGTAAAGGGAATACATAGAAACTACCTGGAAATGGAGCTGAGACAAAATGGAACTGTCCCGAGGAGAAGGCACAGAGAAGATTTGCTTTTACAAGGTGGAAAAAAAGTAACTTCTCCCTACAGGAAATGTTGTAAAAACTAGACTCCAGTAAATACAATCTAGGTAGCTTTACTACTTTGGTTCTGGACATCTCTGAGAAGTCATGAAGGTTAAATTGTACCATTCCCATTCTCCATATTTTATGTACATAGATTAACTGTAAATCTTGGTATAACACACATAATCTTCATTTCATTACTTCATGTTGAATATGGTGCATTTGAATACTGTAACTAACTATACACAGTATATCCAGCCACTCTACAATAGCCCTGAAACCAAGAACATCAGTGCCCACAGATAAATACATAAATTCAGATATTTTATCTTGACAATATCTAACAAGAAGGAAGAATATGCCCCATTGTTATTCAACAGAGCTTTTATAAAATAGGAACTTGTTAGAAGAAACATATTATTTATATCAAGATCCACAAAATAAACACAAAATGTACTCTTGGGAAGATACATTCATGGGAAAATATTTTCTTGTACTTTAATTTCTGCTAAGGTTGTGAGAACAGAGTTTGAGTCATAAGTACTAAAGGAATCAGTTCAAAGACTACACTATATAAGGGAACACTATTGTAGATCAAATCTCTACGGGCACAACTGCAATTCAGCTGTGTGTGCATCTGGCAATGTGGTCATTTGTATTTATTTTTTAAAGTGTGAAAAAAATGATATACTGAATAAATTATCCATGATTTATGAAAGGGAGGAATCATTATCTGAGACCAAAAGTACAAGTTCAGCATATTCTATGTGTCTTATGGCTTCACATATTTAATCAAATAAAGATGAGAAAGGGAAAATGGAAGATGCTAATTTTCTTTATGGCAGAGATACATGTTGTAAAGTAGCTGGTAAAATAATTAGAAAAGGTAAATTCGCAAGCAAAGTTCAAAATTCTATCTCGTCTACATGGCTCTAATGTACCTGGAGAAGAAAACATTTGAAAGTCTTGGCTATAGTGGAGAACAATAAAGTTCTGTTTTCTGTGGAGAACAATAAAATTCTGAGACCTTCACTGGGCTCTCCAAACAATTCAGGGTGTTGCCTTTGATCATCAAAGCTTCAGTATCCTTTGAGTTCAGGTTTCCATAGAAACTACCTTTACGTAGCAGCATACTTGTTTCAGCTGGCCAAAGAACAGCTGCCAACGGGCCTTAGGTGTGAATACCAAGGGCTGGAAGCAACACATTTTCCATGGAGAGATTCCATCTTTGGAATTCATCTTTTTCAGTTGGTTTCACCAAGTTCAGAAATATTGGCCTTCAGGCCATAGAATAAAGCCCAATTACCTGATACTTATGGGAATATTTAGCAGTAAAATAAACATCAGGTCACAACATTATTAAGATGGAATAAGCATCTTGGCTTACATTCTCAAAATTTTTTTACTTCCTTCTGAATTGTTCCAAGCATGCCAATGTGTGTTGAAACTATAATTAAGTCCTCCCACTTCTTCATGTAAAAAAAAAATCAAGTCTGCCTAAATAATAAAGGTTCCTGTGCAAATGCAAGGGATTTTAGAACTATCAGCAATGAGTTATTTTAACAAATTAAAGCCGTCAGAACTAGAACATTTATTTGTATTGCATGTCTGGAGAGCTTAAGTAGAGACATAGAAATGTCCATCAAATGCATTCGTTTACGGAGATCACCAGGGAAGGACTGATCCCCTTCTCCAACCTATGGAATGAGAATCTACAATTCAGCCTGTTTAGGAAGAATTTATTTAACCATTGTCAAGTCACAAGTCAAATGTCACCTCCTCGGAGGGCTTCCATATGTACCAGAGATAAAGTAACACCACCTCGAACATTACTCTCTGCTGCTCCTTCATAGCAGAACTGGAAGAAAAAGAATCAAAAAACAGGTCAATTGAGATTACCTAGGTTAAGTAAAAGAAAGAAAAACTAATGAAGAAAATGAGAAGAGTTTCATATACCTATGAGAAACCATCAAGCTGTCAAAATATGCACTGTGAAAGTCTTGGAAGTAGAGAATAAAGAGAAAGTGGCAGAAAAAAAATGTGAATAAACAGTTGTTAACAACTTCTCAGATTTGGTATAAAAAATTAATCTAACAGTTAACTAATATCTGACAAGGGAGCCAAAGAATACTTATGTGGGGAAAGGATAATTTCTTCAATAAATGTTAGAAAAATGAAATAATCACATACCAAAAAAAGAAAAAGAAGAAAAATTGGACCTTTATTTCTAACCTCTCCCCCCACCAGTTAACTCAAAATAGGTTAAAAACATAAATGGAGGGCCTGAAACTATAGAACTCCTAGAAGAAAACATAGAAGAAAATCTCTGACACAAAAAACACAAGTAACAAGCAAAAATAAGCAAGTGGGACTACTTCACACTAAATCTATGGAACAGGAGAAAATGTTTGCAAAACATATATCAGATAAGGGATTAATATTCAAAATATGTGAAGAATTTTACAAATCAATAGAAAAATACAAACAATCCAATTTACAAATGGGTAGAGAAATTAAACAGACATTTTTCTGAAGAACACATAAAAATGACCAACAAATACCTGTAAAGATACTCACTCTCAGTAATCACCATGGAAATGCAAACCAAAATCACAGTAAAATATCACCCCATATCTGTTAGAATGGAAATCATCAAAAAGACAAGAGATAACAAGCATTGTTAAGGATGTGGAGAAAAGAGGACACTTACACACTGTTGACAGGAATGTAAATTGGCACAGACACTATGGAAACTAACATGGAAGTTCCTCAAAAATTTTTAAAAAAGCACTACCACATGATCCAGCAATCCCTCTTCTGAGTATATCCAGAAGAAATAAAAACAAGATCTCAGAGATATATGAACTCTCATATTCATTGCAACATCATCTATAATAACCAAGCTATGGAAGTAACCCAAGTGTCTGTTAATGTATGAATGGTTAAAGAAGATATAGCAAATATTTATGCAACAAAATATTATTCAGACATAAAAGAACAAGATACTGGCATATGCAACCAAATTGATGGTCCTTGACAACACTGAAAATGAAAGAAATTGAAAGTGTTAGTTGATCAGTCGTGTCCAACTCTTTGCAACCACATGGACTGTGACCCCCAGGTTCCTCTGTCCATGGGATTCTCCAGGCAAGAATACTGGAATGGATAGCCATTCCTTTCTCCAGGGTATCTTCCTGACCCAGCGGTCAAATCCAGGTCTCCTGCATTGCAGGCAGATTCTTTACCATCTGAGCCACCAGGGAAGCTCCTT
>SJYQ01019260.1:231568-246682 GCA_006410935.1 Redunca redunca
ATATAAAACTGTACTATATATTTGAAAGCTGCTAAGAGTATAAATCTCTTATATGTTGTCACCACAAAAAAGAAGTAGTAATTATGTGATATGATGGAAGTGTTAGCTAGTGCTACTATAATAATCACATTGTAATAGGGATTCCCTGGTAGCTCAGAGGTTAAAGCATCTGCCTGCAGTGCGGGAGACCTGGGTTCTATCCCTGGGTCAGGAAGATCCCCTGGAGAAGGAAATGGCAACCCACTCCAGTATTCTTGCCTGGAGAATCCTGTGGATGGAGGAGCCTGGTGGGCTACAGTCCACGGGGTCACATTGTAATAGATAAGCTTATCAAATCAACGCATTGTACATCTTAAAGTTACACAATGTTATATTCAATTATATCTCAATAAAGTTGAAGAAAAAAGTAATCTATCCACCCAAGAAGCTCAAGAACTCCAAGTAGGATAAACTCAGAGATCAAGTACTTTATTCACTGCCGCATTTTCATACCCTAGAATAGTACCTAACAAGTAGAAGGCTCTCAGCAGATATTTGTTGACTCATTCAGTAAATTAATCTTTATTTCACAAATGAGAAGCCTGAAGCACATAGAAGGAGAATAATTTTCCCAAAGTCAAACAGCTAGTAAGGGATGGAATCTGGTTTTAAATCCAGGCAGACTGACAACAGAACTCAATCTTAAGTTTGCTAGCATACATCAAGTCCAGCCTCTGAGGTGCTGAAGTGTTCAAATCTACATCTTCTATCTGAAACCCATGTAACATAATTAGCCATCTTCTACTGCCTCCCTCTGCTTCCATCTGAAGGACTTGACATTTCTGTAACATCACATCTCAACTCTTTAAAGACGGTGAGGTATCGAGGAAAGAAAATGAGCTTTGGTGTCATACACACCTTGGTTTGGATCTCTGATTAGGCTCTACCAAAGCTTTTCACCTTAGCTAGGTAGTTTGATGTGCTTTCCAATTTTCACGTCTTGGTAGGCATACGGAATTATAATATTTCTATAGAACACTGGGGAGAGGTAGCACTTAGTCAAAGGTAATTGGTCTGGAAATCCAAGTGTTTCATGCTCTTCCTACCCATTTCCTGGAGAAGGCAATGGCACCCCACTCCAGTACTCTTGCCTGGAAAATCCCATGGATGGAGGAGCCTGGTAGGCTGCAGTCCATGGGGTCGCTAAGAGTTGGACACAACTAAGCGACTTCACTTTCACTTTTCACTTTCATGAACTGGAGAAGGAAATGGCAACCCACTCCAGTGTTCTTGTCTGGAGAATCCCAGGGGATGGGGGAGCCTGGTGGGCTGCCGTCTATGGGGTCACACAGAGTTGGACACACTGAAGTGACTTAGCAGCAGCAACCCATCTCCAGGGCTAAGAGAATCACATGTGGGCATTCCTTTAATCCATCTGCATACACAACCCTTGTTGTTGTGCAGTCACTCAGTCGTGTCCAACTCTTTGCAACCCCATGGATTGCAGCTCGTCGGGCTTCCCTGTCCTTCACTATCTTCCAGAGCTTTCTCAAACTCATGTTCACTGAGCCAGTGATTCTCTCCAACCAGCTCATCCTCTGTCGTCCCCTTCTCCTCATGCCTTTAGCCTTTCCCAGGATCAGGGTCTTTTCTTATGAGTCGGCTCTTCACATCGGGTGGCCAAGGTATTGGAGCTTCAGCTTCAGCATCAGGCCTTCCAATGAATATTCAGGATTGATTTCGTTTAGGATTGACTGGTTTGATCTCCTGGCAGTCCAAGGGACTCTCAAGAGCAGTTTCCTTATTTTAACTATCAGTTCATAAAATGGGGCAAATGATGTCTGTTTCACAGAGCACTTGTGAACTATAAATAAAATATCATGGACAAAATGCTTGCTGTAGACGGTCAATATGTAGGGGCTCAGCTGATGGTAGTTATCATCAAGGCTTACTACAATTAGTATTGTTCAAAAAGAAATAACAAGCACCAAATGGAGTCACTTATGCTGATTCCCATGTCAGCAAGCCAAGACTTAATTACAGTTTCAGTATCTCCCAGGAATGTGGCCTTTAACTAGTCAATCTGGGGAATTACCTGATTAGTACTGGTGAGGTAATCTGCAAGGCAGACCCCACTCTTCCCACAAAGGAAAGTGATTTTGCTGGGGAAAAAAAAGAAATTCTTTTGTTTATAACTTCCTAGTCCCACCCCCTTTCTGTCTTTAAAAAATTTCATTTTTGTACACCTCCTGGGAGCTCCTTTCTCTTTGTTAGGTGAAATGCTGCCCAACTCATCAATCACTGAATAAAGGCAATATGATCTTTAAATTACTCAGCTGAATCTTGGGTTTTTTAACATTATTAACATCAGCAATAGTATTTGTTTATAGTTTCCATGGTCTCTCTAAACCCAAGAAACAGCCTGAGCCAGATTCCATCACACGTTTGTTTCTCTGCTTCCTATAACACTGAAGAATTACTGCAGATTACTTTTAGTTTATTAGTTTTGACTTCCTGCTCACTCGGTGATAAGGCACTTAACTGTGTACCGTGGGAGATTCCAAGAGCATAACCATAGACTCCCAGAACAAGATGAGACTACTACCCCGTTGAACTGCTTCCCTCAAAGGCTTGAGTCCCTTCTGAAACATTCACTGAATGAGTATTTAGTCAATTTTCAGATACCTCCAATGATAAGAATATAACCATCCAAGAAGCCCATCCTAGCTTGGGACATGATTTATTAAAAATTCTTCTTTACACTGATTCTGAGTCCAACTTCATATATCTTCTGCCTACTGATAATTTTTCAATTTGGAGCCACATTGAAGAGCTCCAACATATGTCATACAGAGGTCATTTGAAAGATCACATCCTAGGACTCAGACATACCTGGGATTGTCTGAAAAAAAAGGGAACTTGAATTCAGTCTAGAGTATTATTTGTAGGAGGAACTGGAGAGCTTCCTGGAAAATAAGTCATTCATTTCTAATAAAAAAAAGCTAGCTGTGGAATGGTACATAGGAATCATAGTCTACAAATACAGGAGAACAAACAGATTTTTTTCTATAATAATTTAATTTTTGACAAATAGAAAAACATACCTCAAATCATGTATGGTTCACAGATGATGAGAGAAGAGCAAATAAGTCAAGCTCAATGTCAGTTTCTGAGACATTCTTCCAGTCCTGCTCCTACATACTCATGCTTAAGTCCCAGGGACAGGAAGAGAGGGCCTTACAGTGAAAAGAGAGATGGATTTTTCTGAAATTAAATAATTATAATCTACAAGCCTGTGCTGATAAATTCCAAAAATCTCCACAAAATAAATGGTTGAGAGGAAACATATGTATATATAAAATAAAAACTAAGTCAAGAAAAAGATCTATAAAGTTGAAAGGAATTGAATGTTATCAACTAATTACCTCTAATAAAAGATTTTAGGAACAGACAACTTTATTGGCAGGTAATTCAGTTCATTTTATTAAGCGAGCACAACCAAAATAGCAGAGGTGACCAAGGAGGGTCTAAAATACAAAAATCTGTAAATCTCACTCATGTGGGTTTGAAAGGTCAAAATAAAGTAAGAGCAAATTTTGTAAATTGGAGACATTTAAAGGATGGCTTTTCATTAAGGATATGGGTATAAAAGTGAAAATGTTACTCAGTTTCCCAGGCCAGAATACTGGAGTGGGTTGCCATGCCCTCCTCCAGGGGGATCTTTCCAGCCCAGGGATTGAACCCGGGTCTCCTGCATTGCAGGAACCACTGGTACTAAGCACTAAAGTACCTACTTTTCTAAGATTTCTGTGATGATACAAGTTTATGCTGTACTGAGTTATGCTTCCTAACATAGCACAAGTGAGGGTTACAGCTACCTGTCCCCTTCAGATCTCCTTTGTAGCACAGAGGCCTGGGCAGGGAGGCCAAAGGGACCACATCTGCTGAAGAAGTCGGAGAGAAGGCCTGCTTTGGTGGGGAGCCCGGGCAGTGTTCCAGAGCTGGCGTGGACCACCCACGCAGCAGGGACTCTAGGTGCGTCTGACGGCAGCAGCAACAGTGTCACTGCCGGAGGGAAGAAAGAGCATGGACCCCTGACAGCCACTCCAACTGACCGAGAAACACACAGAAGAAAGTCTAGGCAGGAGAACTAGTTTGCAAGAATCTGGGGGAGCTGGAATTCTCACAAAATGGGTAAGTTATGGAGACCACAGTTTCATCCTTATACCATTGTGGCCTGGGGAGAAAGTTTTCAATCATTTATTCTCCAGGAATCCTCGACTTGGTGGAGGAAAGAAACACTTGAGAAGTTAATGATATTAGACAAGACAGGACTAAGTGGAGACTTTGAATCTGACACCAAAATACTTTAGAAGGAAGTTCTCTGATAATCAAGGGGCCAGGAAAAAATTCATCAAAGAGAAAGGAATTTAAGTTTTGACTGTACAGGATGGGCTGGCATGGAATGAGAAAACTGGAAACAGGAGCCTGAGGGCATTCGAGTGGCATGTTCATCCTGCAGAATCGTCTTGATGGAATGTTCTAGAAAGTTTGTCCTAGGAAGCAATCTCAAGGTAAAGGTCAACACTTCATATATAGTATATACTCTAACCTCATAAAAGGACTATTTATTTTACATGAAATCTTATTAGAGCATCAGAAGTCAAGACAAATTAAAGAATAAAGTGTCTGCCTAGTGAACTTATTCTGAAAACTTAAGGATAGACAAAAAGAAAATACATAATTACAGAAAACTTGTGGTGCTATAATTTTACTGGAGAGAGAACCACTGCAATCTGACAGTGTCGAACGCCCTCTGGTGGACATGTCAGACTGGTTGCCCTGAGGATTTTCATTCATTTTTCTTAAATTGGAAATAGTTCCAAAAGATGAAATGACGTTGATGAATCTTCTACCCTTCCTCCTTCATTAATCTGCACACAAATTCAGCTCATCACAATTTGTTTCCTTCCCCCAATTCTACTGTTTGGTGCTTCTAAAAGCCCCTCCTTTGACGACAGCTATAGTAAAAGAACTGGAGAGAATTTGTATACATAGAT
Organism: Redunca redunca; assembly: GCA_006410935.1. Lineage (NCBI taxonomy): Eukaryota > Metazoa > Chordata > Mammalia > Artiodactyla > Bovidae > Redunca > Redunca redunca. The sequence continues at coordinate 236,608 of SJYQ01019260.1, forward strand.
AGACAATAATATGGTTAATTCCATTGGCAAGAAGATATTGTTTTGCACTTCTAAAGAAAATATCAAACATCATGAAAATCAGTGGTGTGGAAAACTTAGGCTTTTAATGTTATTCATAAAGGTTTCACCACTTCCTGTGAGATAAGCAAAAATGAGACAAGTACACAAAACACCTCACAAAGTGCCTGCCATAAAGCATGTATCCAGTAAACATTATTTCTTTCCCCAAAATAAGCTAACTAGGGTTCAGAAACAAAATAGGCCTTTCACACACATATACTAATATTATCTATAGGAATAGATGGATATGTTAATTATCTTGATTGTGGTAAGAATTTCACATTGTATTAGCATATCAAATCATCAGGTTGGTCACCTTAAGAATATGCAATTTTATTTTTTAATTATAAAGCTGGGGAAAAATAAAAACAAAACAGTAAAGAAGAGGAAAAAAGAAAGAAACAAAATGGATTTGACAGAAAATCAAACTGCCATAATGACACAGTTCAGTTCAGTTCAGTTTGGTCGCTTAGTCCTGTCCGACTCTGCAACCCCATGAATCGCAGCATGCCAGGCCTCCCTGTCCGTCACCAACTCCTGGAGTTCACTCAAACTCATGTCCATCAAGTCGGTGATGCCATCCAGCCATCTCATCCTGGGTCGTCCCCTTCTCCTCCTGCCCCCAATCCCTCCCAGCATCAGAGTCTTTTCCAGTGAGTCAACTCTTCACATGAGGTGGCCAAAGGATTGGAGCTTCAGCTTCAGCATCATTCCTTCCAAAGTAATCCCAGGACTGATCTCCTTCAGAATGGACTGGTTGGATCTCCTGGCAGTCCAAGGGACTCTCAAGAGTCTTCTCCAACACCACAGTTCAAAAGCATCAGTTCGTCACAGCCTTCTTCACAGTCCAACTCTCACATCCATACATGACCACTGGAAAAACCATAGCCTTGACTAGATGGACACTTGTTGGCAAAGTAATGTCTCTGCTTTTAAATATGCTATCTAGTTTGAGGATTGAAATTTTCATTATGAGATCTACTATCTGCCTGCCATATACTGATTCTTCTTTGCTTTAAAGGACTTCATTTAGCAACAGCTGAAAAGAATGGGAGAAAACCATCCATATTCCTATTCCTAACTGAAAAGGAAAACTCAGTTCTCTGCTACTCATTGGACATACAACCTCAAACATATCACTTAATTTATTGGGGCCTCAGTTTCTCCATTTGAAGAAAGGGAGAGACTGTCATAGATCAGTGACTCTCTAATACAGCTCTTGGAATAGCAACAAAGAAGAGTTCATTTGCTCTAGGTGAAATGAACAACATAGAAATCATGTAAGAAATTTAATTTCTTACATGAAATTAAATTACTAAAGTAAAAGATTGCCATTGGTTCTGAGAACAAATCTTATCCATTTGGTGTTAAAACATTCCTCCTTCTACGAAGCAATAATGACCTGATCTTAGGGGTGGCTTGAATGTCCTTATTAAGTAAAACATCGCCAACCCAAAACTGACCCCAAATTTGGGGCCTTTGATATCATTGGAAATCTACTGAAAAAAATTTGTTTTTTTTAAAGAGTGTGTATGTATGGTAAAAAGACAGTTCAATCCGGAAACTGGCTGACCCAGGCCTTAACCTGTGTGTGTGTCCAACTTTGCAACTGCATGGCTGGTAGCCCACCAGGCTCCTCAGTCCGTGGGATTCTCCAGACAGGAAGACTGAAGTGGGTTGCCATTTCCTTCTCCAGGGAATCTTCCTGAGCCAGGGATCGAGCCTGCATCTCCTGCATTGCAGGCAAATTCTTTACAACTGAGCCACCAGGGAAGCCCCAGAATCTATTAATTACAGATTATGTGACCAAGATGTGATTAAACCCTCCCTTCTTGAAAGGGTTGTTGATCTAATAAACCAAAGATCTGAAAACTTGGTTCCTTGCTGATTTCTAAAGGTCCTTCCAGTTCTGCTTTCTAAGCTAATACATGGAAGTCAACTGGAAAAATACACTGGAGTGATAAAATTAACACCAATGAGCTGAAAACAATGGATATTCTATTCATTCAGACTGAAATGCAAAGGAAGAGGAAAAGACAGTCTGCACATGAACATCACTAAGAAAGATTAGAATTCAAACAGAATGCCTTCTGCATATGCTTATTAAACAACTATTATACGCTAATGTACACATAAAAGATCATTTCATTACTCCTAAAAACAGAAACTTTTAGTCATGAGATTTTAAAATTCCAAATTTTCTTCTTGAATTTCATAGTCTTCAGTTCAGTTCAGTTGCTCAGTCGTATCCGACTCTTTGCCACCCCATGAATCACAGCACACCAGGCCTCCCTGTCCATCACCAACTCCCGGACTTCACCCAAACTTATGTCCAATCGAGTCAGTGATGCCATCTAGCCATCTCATCCTCTGTCATCCCCTTCTCCTCCTGCCCCCAATTCCCCCAGCATCAGAGTCTTTTCCAGTGAGTCAACTCTTTGCATGAGGTGGCCAAAGTATTGGAGTTTCAGCTTCAACATCAGTCCCTCCAATGAACACCCAGGACTGATCTCATTTAGGATGGACTGGTTGGATCTCCTTGCAGTCCATTCTGAAGATCAGCCCTGGGATTTCTTTGGAAGGAATGATGCTAAAGATGAAACTCAGTACTTTGGCTACCTCATGTGAAGAGTTGACTCATTGGAAAAGACTCTGATGCTGGGAGGGATTGGGGGCAGGAGGAGAAGTGGACGACAGAGGATGAGATGGCTGGATGGCATCACTGACTCGATGGACGTGAGTCTGAGTGAACTCCGGGAGTTGATGATGGACAGGGAGGCCTGGCGTGCTGCGATTCATGGGGTCGCAAAGAGTCAGACACGACTGAGCGACTTAACTGAACTGAAGTGAACTTACTAGAGTGTGCTGCTAAGCTACTAAGTCGCTTCAGTCGTGTCCAACTCTGTGCAATCCCATAGACGGGTGCTACCAGGCTCCCCCGTCCCTGTGATTTAAGAACACTGGAGTGGGTTGCCAGATGAGTGCAATTGTGCAGTAGTTTAAGCATTGTCTTATTTGTATCAATTTTGTGAACTCTGGTTCTAAAAAGGAAGAAAACAAAAGGAATTGGGAAAATGAGAACTCTAACTATATAGAGTCCCCAGGCTCCTTTGGGTCTTTCACACTGCCTCCCCACAGAGCTTGGAAAGGGGAAAACACACATACACACACACACACACACACACACACACACACACACACACACTCATGCACGCACGCAGGCACCCACAAAAGTCCCTTCCCTTTCCCCCACAGCGTTTTTCCTCTGCCTCTGACAAAGCTGCCAGATCCAAATGTAGGTCGCAGGCACCACCTAGAGGCATTAATCCTCCATCTGACTCTTACTGCTGAGAACTGAAAGTCAGTTCAAAATCCAGATGAGTTCTTCCTCTAGTCACAGACTTGAAAATTAATCAAGTAAGGTGTTCCCATCTCTAAAGGCTGTCAGGAGAAGTGACTTAGACTAAATGAAGAGATGTGCAAACAGACCCACCCTCTCAAATGGTTGGCTTATCTGTCTCCATCTCATTCGTTAGCATGTTTGTGGTTTCCCCTGCTGCCTATTCCACAAGAAAGACATACAACACAAAGCCCACAATTCCACTTTTGGGGGGGGTCAGGAGATAATGAAACCGTTAGCACAATAATTGCGCACCAGCCTTAACTCAAGAAATAGCATGCCCTTTTAAAACAATGAAAATGTGTCTGCAATAAATGATGTTATTAATAGATCCTCCAGTTACCATTGCTATGAGGGACAAGGACTTCATTTCCATTAACACAAAGGTTAATCTTTTGTGTGCCGGCTTTATCTAATCAGCAATAACAAGATATCTGGGTACCTTCTTAAACTGATCATCTGCACATCTTATCTAACTGGAATACATAAACAGAGTCCCCAGTATTCAAAGGCTAATCTACACCCAAGGGATTACAAATCACCAGGCAAAGTTAGGAGATAGTTTAAATAAGGAACTATGGGCTTCCTGGGCCCAGGTTGCACCAGTAGTGAAGAACCCACCTGTCAATGCAGGAGACATGAGAGACAAGGGTTCAAACCCTTGGGAAGATCCCCTGGAGGAGGGCATGGCAACCCACTCCAGCATTCTTGCCTGGGAAGTTCCATGGACAGAAGAGCCTGGCGGGCTACAGTCCATCGAGTCACAGAGTTGGACATGACTGAAAGGACTTAGTATTCACAAGCATGGGCTTCCTATAATTAACTGAGCATACAACTCAGGACTGAGTTTTACAAATACCTCAAACTTTTTTTCTTTGTTTTACTTTTAGGAGCTCAGCTTGGCAGAAATAATGTTGGGACGGAGGAGCCTGGTGGGCTACAGTCCATGGGGTAGCAAAGAGTCAGACACGACTGAGCGACTTCACTTTCACTTTCATAGACACTGCAGTCCCAGGTTCTAGCCTCTATATCACTACCTAGTTTTGGAATCTATGGCTACTCATTTAACTTTTCAGTTTCTCATCTGTAAAATAAAGAGGCTGTTTCTTATGAATTATAAAGTTCTAAGGCATACAAATATTTCCTTATAATTTGAAAGTCCTCTGTGGGATAAAAGCCTATTAAAACACCTGCTCTTTATTAGAACTGATTCTTTCTACAAACCACTAGTGGGCAGTGTTGGGCTATCTGGTTAAGATCAACTACCTGTAGGGTGGGCAAAGAGAATTCCTGCAGCTTCTCAGAACTGTCAGCAGCCCACCTGCCTATTACTCTAACAGTATTATCTCACCTATGCTATAATACCCATCAACCATATAGTTCAAGAAAAGTCTAAAGAATTAAAATCTCAGCATTAGATTTCATTTTCACTAGAAGTTAATCATTAGGCTCCACTTTGGTATTTTTAGCTCAAGCTTTAATTAATCACTTCAATTATCATATTAACTCATTAAAATTATAATTTTTCAAAAAAGACTTAAGATCTTATTTAATGAAAACAATTATATAAATTTATATAGTAATACAAATCTTTGCTTTTTCCAAATGTTTCTGAAAAGACATGTATAACTACCTTTTTATGATGGCAAATGTTTCACTATTTTTAACTTTAGAAATTGTTCAGAAAAATCACAAAAAAACAAGAAGCCCCTTAACAGTTTGAAAATATCACTTTATATTTTGTGGCTTTTCCTTGGTGTAACAACTTTTGCTTTTTTAAATTTATTTTTAATTGAGGTATAGTTGATATATAACACAGGTTTCAGGTGTACAACATAGTGATTCACAATTTTTAAAAATTATACACCATATTGGTTATATTCCCTGTGCTGTACAATCTATCTTTAAAGCTTATTTGTTTCATATATAATAGTTTGTACTTCCTGATTCCCTGGACCTATATTGCACCTCCCTTCTCACCTCTCCCTACTGGTAATCACTACTAATTTGTCCTCTATATGTGTGAGTCTGTTTTGTTATATTCACTACTTCTAGTTTTTAAATTCAACGTAAGTGATAATAGTATTTTTCTTCGACTTATTTCGCTGAATGTAATACCTTCCAAGTACATTCACCTTTTCACAAATGGCTAAATTTCTGGTTTTTATGGCTGAGTAGGATTCTGCTATATATCTTTATCAGCCCATTTGTTGATGGACACTTAGGTTGCTTTGGTATCTTGGCTATTGTAAACAATACTGCTATCAATATAAACATTGGGGTGCATGTATCATTTCAGATTAGCATTTTCATTTTCTTAGAATATACACAAAAGGAGTGGAACTGCTGGATTATATGGTAGTTCTATTTTTAGCTTTTTGAGGAACCTCTGTTATTGTTTTCCACTGTGGTCGCACCAATTTACATTCCTACTAACCCTGTACAAGGGTTCCTTTATTTCTACAACCTCACCAACATTTGTTATCTGTGGTCCTTCTGATGATAGCCATCTAACAGGTATGAGGTGGTATCTCCTTGTGGTTTTGATGTGCAGTCCTCTGATGATCTGCCATGTTAAACATGTTCTCATGTGCCTGTTAGCCATCTGCATGTCCTCTGTCCCATTGACTATATTTCTGTTCTTGTGCCAGTGCGATACTGTTTTGATTACTGTAGCCTTGTACTGGAAGTTGAAGTCAAGGAGCATGATTCCTCCAAGCTCAGTTCTTTCTCAAGATTGTTTTTTCTATCCAGGGACTCTTATTTTTCCATACATATTTTAAAATTATTTGTTCTAGTTCTGTGAAAAATGTCATTTGTGTTTGATAGGGGTTGCACTGAATCTGGAGATTGCCTTGGATAGTATGGCCATTTTAACAATATTAATTCTTCCAATCCTAGAATACAGTGTATCTTTCCATCTGTTTGTGCTATCTTCAATTTCTTTCATCACTGTCTTATAATTTTCCAACTACAGGCCTTTTATCTCCTTATGTAGGTTTATTCCAAGGTATTTTACTCTTTCTTATGTGATTGTAAATGGGATTGTTTCTTTAATTTCTCTTTCCAGTAGTCCATTGTTAGTGCATAGAAATGGAAAGATTTTCGTGCATTACTTTTATCTTACAACTTGACTGAATTCATTAATGAGCTCTAGTAACATTCTGGTAATGTCTCTAGGATTGTTTATATATAGTATCAGGTCTCCTACAAACTAACAGTTTTACTTCTTCCTTTTCAATTTAGACTCCTTTTATTTTTTCTACTCCAATTACTGCAGCTAGCACTTCCAATACTATGTTGAATGAAAGTGGCAAGAATGGGCATCCTTGTCTTGTTCTTGTACAGGGAATGTTTTCAGTTTTTCACTGTTGAGTATGATTTTAGCTGTGGGTTTATCATATACAACCTTTATTATATTGAAGTGTGTTCCCTCTACACCCACTTTCTGGGAAATTTTTATCATAAATGGACATCAAATTTCATCAAAAAACTTTTTCTGCATTTATTGAGATTATATGGTTTTCATTCTTCAATTTGTTAATGTGCATTACATTAATTGATTGTGCATAGTGAGCCATCCTTACATCCCTGGGATAAGAACCATTAGATCATGCCATTTAACTCTTTTAATGTATTATTGGATCTGGCTTGCTAATATTTTGTTGAGGATTTTTGCATCTACATTCATCAGTGATATTGTCCTATTATTTTTCTTTTTGGATATCTTTGTTCGGTTTTGCTATCAATATTGGCCTCATAGAATGAGTCTGGCAGCATTCTCTCCTCCACTACTTTTTGGAATAGCTTGAGAAGGACATGTGTTAACTCTTCTCTAATGTTTGGTAGAATTCACCTGTGATGCCATCTGGTTGTTGACTTATGTTTATAAGAAGCTATTCATGACAATATATTATGTCATGAATATCCCTGTCATTACATTTTCCATCATCTTTGTTAATGTCTACATGTTATATCATGGGCATAAGAAAAAATGAAGTAATTGCCTTTTTGGAAACTTAAGGATGTTTCTAATTTCGTAACACTGAAATGAATACTTATTGATAAATTTCTGTACACATGTTTTTTAATTCTTTTAAACTTTTGTGTTGGGGTATAGTCAATTAACAACGCTGTGATAGCTTCAGGTGAACAGGAAAGGGACTCAGTCATGCATATACATGTCTCCATTCTCCCACAAGACCCCCTCCCATCCAGGCTGCCACAGAACACTGAGCAGAGCTCCACGTGCTGGATAACAGTACCTCACCAGTCATCCATTTTAAACACAGCAGTGTCTGTACACATTTTTTATATCTGAGCGTAACCTAAAGATTAAAAAAACAGGCAATAATTATAGATGCTTCAATATTCAGATGCCTTCATTCATTTCAGACAGCAATTTTAAGTAGACTCCTGGCTATCTTAGGATACCTTGTAGTGACTTTTCTAATACTGACTTTTACCAACTCTGATACTGTCTTAGTCTACTTGGGATGCTATAAAAGAACACAGAGACTGGGTGGCTTAAACAGTAAATATTTATTTATCATAGTTCTGAAGGCTTGGAAGTCTAAGATCAGAGTGCCCTAAGATTCAGTGTCTGGTGAGGCCCACACCCTAGTTCATAGATGGCCATCTTCTTGCTCTGTCCTCATATGGCAGAAGTGGGCAAGAAGCTTTCTAGGGTCTTTTTTTTTTTTAAGGGTTCTAGTCTCGTTTACAGGAGCTTCACACTCATGCTGAATCACCTCCAAAAACCCCACCTCCAAATAACATCATCTTGAGGGTTATATTTCAACTTGTAAATTTGGTGGAGGAGGCACAAACATTCAGCCTATAGCAAATGCTTTCATTTAAGTTACTGTAAAGGAATCATAAAGTATATGTCTTAGATTCATGTACCCCCATCCACTATTCCCATACAAATTTGGTTAATACTCCTCCCCAGCCACCCACCTCCTTCTTTCCATTCTCATTTTAGGATTCAGTAGAGACTGATTCAATTCCAGACTTATAAGATTACTTATTACTATGTATCCTTGAGCCTGAGATTTAACCTTTTTAAACCTTAATGTCCTCATTGGTCAATCAGGGATTATAACAGCCTATAAACCAGATTCTTGCAAGGAGTAGACGATGGACAGTATTAGTCACTCAGACGTGTCTGACTCTTTGCAACCCCATGGACTGTAGCCTGCCAGGGTCCTCTGTCCATGGGATTTTCCAAGCCAGAATATTGGAGGGGACAAGGAGTAAATAAGTGAAAGCATAAAAAGCACTCAGGACAGGGTATAACACAAGTACCATGAAATATGTGGTAAATATTGTTATTGTTTTTCATTCAAAATTTATCAAGAACCTGTCATGTGCTAGGTCTAAGGGGTAAAACTTGTACCTGACATTCTATCTGCCCTCATACTGGATACATGCTAATGAGGATACTCATCCAAGTCATTTAAAATACAGTGTAAATAAGTGCCATGTAGAATTAGGTAAGCGCTATGGAGCAAAGAAGAGGATCACTTGTGAGATAAGGGAAAATTCCCAGAGGAAATGACACCTCAGCTGCAGAATGATTGAAGAGGTAAGCAGCATTGCTAGGCATTGATTACAACAAATAAACCTTATTTCTCTAATCTTAGTAGCTGCTAAGTCACTTCAGTCGTGTCCGACTCTGTGCGACCCCGGAGATGGCAGCCCACCAGGCTCCCCCATCCCTGGGATTCTCCAGGCAAGAACATTGGAGTGGGTTGCCATTTCCTACTCCAATGCATGAAAGTGAAAAGTGAAAGTGAAGTCGCTCAGTCGTGTCTGACTGTTCGAGACCCCATGGACAGAAGCCTACAAGGCTCCCCTGTCCATGGGATTTTCCAGGCAAGAGTACTGGAGTGGGGTGCCATTGCCTTCTCTGAATCTTAGTAGAGAATATAGAAAAAAGGAAGGGGCTTTATCAGACATGATAATGAGTTGAACACAAAGTATATTGCAAATTTGGCCTTGGAATGCGAAATGAAGCAGGGCAAAGACTAATAGAGTTTTGCCAAGGAAACGCACTGGTCATAGCAAACACCCTCTTCCAACAACACAAGAGAAGACTCTACACATGGACATCACCAGATGGTCAACACCGAAATCAGATTGATTATATTCTTTGCAGCCAAAGATGGAGAAGCTCTATACAGTCAGCAAAAACAAGACCGGGAGCTGACTGTGGCTCAGATCATGAACTCCTTATTGCCAAATTCAGACTTAAATTGAAGAAAGTAGGGAAAACCACTAGACCATTCAGGTATGACCTAAATCAAATCCCTTATGATTATACAGTGGAAGTGAGAAATAGATTTAAGGGTCTAGATCTGATAGATAGAGTGCCTGATGAACTATGGGCAGAGGTTCGCGACATTGTACAGGAGACAGGGATCAAGACCATCCCCATGGAAAAGAAATGCAAAAAAGCAAAATGGCTGTCTGGGAAGGCCTTGCAAATAGCTGTGAAAAGAAGAGAGGCGAAAAGCAAAGGAGAAAAGGAAAGATATAAGCATCTGAATACAGAGTTCCAAAGAATAGCAAGAAGAGATAAGAAAGCCTTCTTCAGTGATCAAAGCAAAGAAA
>SJYQ01019260.1:248085-268384 GCA_006410935.1 Redunca redunca
ATGAAGTGAAGTGAAGTCGATCAGTCATGTCCGATTCTTTGCGACCCCATGTACAGTAGCTTACCAGGCTCCTCCATCCATGGGATTTCCAGGCAAGAATACTGGAGTGGGTTGTCATTTCCTTCTCCAGGGGATCTTTCTGGACCAGGATTGAACCCATATCTCCTGCATTGGCAGGCAGACTCTTTACCACTGAGCCACCAGGGAAACCCCATAAATGACATATTTATATACAATTTAAATGTAATTTTAAAATTCTATTAAAATTAATATTAATTCTACATAATTATACATTAAATAAACCTATTTATATTTTAACAAATTATATTATACATATGCATGCTGCTGAGTAGCTAAAGGTATTGGATCGAGAAGTCCTACATCCTTTGAAAATCCATTCTTTCCCAACAATCCATTCACATGGTTCAGGTTGGAGTTACCCCAACCCTGGTTCTGGGAGTGGTAAACATAACCCATATTTGGCCAAATAATATACTACACCCACACAAGTCAATCAAAGTCTGGCCTAGAATTATTTTCTAGAAATGGAGGAAGCAATGACTGAAGATATATTGTGAGCCTAGAACAACTACTGGCCATATTTGTCACTTGCGTGTCAGGGGTCAGGCCAACCCAAGGGAAAGCAAAGTTGAAAGATAACAGAAAATGGTCCTGAGGATTCAATTTAAACTTCTAGGCCCATCCATGCTTAAACCCAACATGACCTATAAACTTTGTAGTTAAAAATGTGAATAAATATATTCTCCTTTTTCTGAAGTTAGACTGAATTAGGGTGCCATCTACCATGATCAAAAGAGGCCTTCTAATCAAACTAACTGGGGAATATCCTAGAAAAAAATGGTTTTTTGTAGAAAATTACTAACATAATTCACTGGCTTCCCAGGTGACACTAGTGGCAAAGCACCCGCCTGGCAATGCAGGAGATGCAGGAGACGTGGGTTCGATCCCTGGATTGGGAAAAGTCCCTGGAGGAGGAACTCACTCCAGTATTCTTGAGCCAGATGGGCTACAACCCATGGGCTACAACTCACAAAGAGTCTTATGGTACTGAGGTGACTTAGCACTAACATAAAGCAGTATATTATATTAATGAAGTATTAATGTCAGAGTCTCTGGATTTTGGAATCCAACAAAATTAAGACATGTGGAATACAGCACGTGACAGATTGACTAAAATAGATCAATATTCCATGTTGGGACTTCAAAATGGTGTATCTGCTGTGGTGGTGGTGGCTTTCCTAAATTCATTGTGGTTCAGTTGCTCAATCATGTCCGACTCTTTGCGACCCCATGGACTGCAGCATGCCACGCTTCCCTGTCTTTTACCATCTCCCAGAGATTGCTCACACTCATATCCTTTGATCAGTGATGTCATCCAACCATCTCATCCTCTGCCATCCCCTTCTCCTCCTGCCTTCAATTTTCCCCAGCATCAGGATCTTTTCCTAAATTTAAGAAATGGCTATTTTCACGGAAGATGCCCTGTTGTTATGGAAAACCCTGGGACCTTCTGCTATTACCATAACAATCTTAATTCTCATTGGAAATCAAATAAGCTGGCAGATAGTGAAAATTATCTCTTGTTTTTCAATTACTTACCACAAGTATCTGCATGTCCCTTCTGAATATACAAAATGCTACAAGGAAAGTCAATGTATAATACTTGCAAAATCATTATGAAATAGCTTTTTTTTTTGCTTGAAAAACATGCTTGGTCTTTATATAAGTATTAAAAAAAGTGTAAGAGAAAAAAATAGTGTTAGAGACCCAGAGGAACTTCTATTGGGTCCCTGCAACTGCTCTTCTTTACTCCCTCCCACATATGATCTCAGCCCCTTGTTCTCCACTCCTCTTGATAAAATCCAAATTGCCCAAAGCATGGCTATGAATTTGCACAAACTATTCCTCTTTCTTGGGAGAACATCCTTTACTAATTTTTCAAACCATCTAAATGTCACCATAGTCAACAAAAGAATCTGAAATGCAGAAGTTGGATGCAATCTCAAAAATGACAGACTGATCTCTGTTCATTTCAAGGCAAAGCATTCAACATCATGGTAATCCAAGTCTATGCACTGACCAGTGATGCTGAAGAAGCTGAAGTTGAATGGTTCTATGAAGACCTACATAAGGTTTTAGAACTAACACCCCCAAAAGATGTCGTTTTCATTATAGGGGACTGGAACGCCAAAGTAGAAAGTCAAGAAACACCTGGGGTAACAGGCAAATGTGGCCTTGGAGTACAGAATGAAGCAGGACAAAGGCTAATAGAGATTTTCCTAGAAAATGCACTGGTCATAGCAAACATCCTCTTCCAACAACACAAGAGAAGACTCTACACATGGACATCACCAGATGGTAAACACCAAAATCACATTGATCATATTTGTTGCAGCCAAAGATGGAGAAGCTCTATACAGTCAGCAAAAACAAGACCGGGAGCTGACTGTAGCTCAGATCATGAACTCCTTATTGCCAAATTCAGACTTAAATTGAAGAAAGTGGAGAAAACCACTAGACTATTCATGTATGACCTAAATAAAATCCCTTATGACTTTACAGTGGAAGTGAGAAATAGATTTAAGGGACTAGATCTGACAGACAGAGTGCCTGATGAACTATGGACAGAGGTTCATGATATTGTACAGGAGACAGGAATCAAGACCATTCCCAAGAAAAAGAAAAGCAAAATAGCAAAATGGCTGTCTGAGGAGGCCTTACAAATAGCTGTGAAAAGAAGGGAAGAGAAAAGTAAAGGAGAAAAGGAAAAGATATACCCATTTGAATGCAGAGTTTCAAAGAATAGCAAGAAGAGATAAGCAAGCCTTCCTCAGCAATCAATGCAAAAAAATAGAGGAAAACAATAGAATGGGAAAGACTGGCGATCTCTTCAAGAAAATTAGAGATAAGGGAACATTTCATGCAAAGATTGGCTTAATAAAGGACAGAAATAGTATGGGCCTAACAGAAGCAGAAGATATTAAGAAGAGGTGGCAAGAATACACAGAAGAACTGTGCAAAAAAGATCTTTACGACCCAGATAATCATAATGATGTGGTCACTCACACTCACCTAGAGCCAGATATCCTGCAATGTGAAGTCAAGTGGGCCTTAGGAAGCGTCACTATGAACAAAGCTAGTGGAGGTGAATTCCAGTTGAGCTATTTCAAATCCTAAAAGATGATGCTGTGAAAGTGCTGCACTCAATATGCCAGCAAATTTGGAAAACTCAGCAGTGGCCACAGGACTGGAAAAGGTCAGTTTTCATTCCAATCCCAAAGAAAGGCAATGCCAAAGAATGCTCAAACTACCGCACAATTGCACTCATCTCACATGCTAGTAAAGTAATGCTCAAAATTCTCCAAGCCAGGCTTCAGCAATACGTGAACCGTGAACTTCCTGATGTTCAAGCTGGTTTTAGAAAAGGCAGAGGAACCAGAGATCAAATTGCCAACATCCGCTGGATCATGGAAAAAGCAAGAGAGTTCCAGAAAAACATCTATTTCTGCTTTATTGACTATGCCAAAGCCTTTGACTGTGTGGATCACAATAAACTGTGGAAAATTCTGAAAGAGATGGGAATACCAGACCACCTGACCTGCCTCTTGAGAAATCTGTATGCAGGTCAGGAAGCAACAGTTAGAACTGGACATGGAACAACAGACTGGTTCCAAATAGGAAAAGGAGTACATCAAGGCTGTATATTGTCACCCTGCTTATTTAACTTCTATGCAGAGTACATCATGAGAAACGCTGGGCTGGAGGAAGCACAAGCTGAAATCAAAATTTCCGGGAGAAATATCAATAACCTCAGATATGCAATTGACACCACCCTTATGGCAGAAAGTGAAGAAGAACTAAAGAGCCTCTTGATGAAAGTGTAAGAGGAGAGTGAAAAAGTTGGCTTAAAGCTCAACATTCAGAAAACAAAGATCATGGCATCTGGTCCCATCACTTCATGGCATATAGATGGGGAAACAGTGGCTGACTTTATATTCTGGGCTCCAAAATCACTGCAGATGGTGATTGCAGCCATGAAATTAAAAGACGCTTACTTCTTAGAAGGAAAGTTATGACCAACCTGTACAGCATATTAAAAAGCAGAGGCATTACTTTGTCAACAAAGGTCCATCTAGTTAAGGCTATGATTTTCCCAGTAGTCATGTATGGATGTGAGAGTTGGATTGTGAAGAAAGCTGAGCGCCGAAGAATTGATGCTTTTGAACTGTGGTGTTCGAGAAGACTCTTGAGAGTCCCTTGGGCTTCAAGGAGCTCCAACCAGTCCATCGTAAAGCAGATCAGTCCTGGATGTTCATTGGAAGGACTGATGCTGAAGCTGAAACTCCAATACTTTGGTCACCTGATGCGAAGAACTGACTCATTTGAAAAGACCCTGATGCTTGGAAAGATTGAAGGCAGGAGGAGAACGGGACGATAGAGGATGAGATGGTTGGATAGCATCACCGACTCAATGGACATGGGTTTGGGTAAACTCCAGGAGTTGGTGATGGACAGGGAAGCCTGCCGTGCTGTGGTTCATGGGCTCACAAAGTGTTGGACACAACTGAGCGACTGAACTGAACTGAAATGTCAAATGACTCTTCCCACAAGCTTCTGTAGAATTCTGCCTTCCTCCCCTAAATCAGAATGTTCTTAAGTCTGTATTTTAGAGCAAAGTTTCATTCTAATGTTGCTCTGGGTGATAACTGACTACCACAGAAAAGAAGGGGAACCAACCCCTTTCCCTTCAATATACTGCATGAAGTGAGAAAGGTTTGATTTAATATTGCCACAGGTCCACAATTTCTTTCCCAAAAAAGCAGGAAAGAATCTTTCCCTTCAGAGCCGGCAAAATCTTGGTTGACTGTGGCAGACTCGCAGTCTGACCCCTTAGACCAACTGAACATACGCTTTACACCCATTTGAAGACCCTGTCCCCAGAGAGAGGCTAGTGGGTACATAATATCTGAATACACCTGGGAATAAAAGGGAAGAAAAATCTTGTAGACAAATTAATAGCCGTCTAATGGGGGGAGAAAAAAAGGAAAATTAAGATACAATAAAGGAAACGTCTAGCTTAGAGGGAAAAAATAATTAATTCTACATTTTAGAGGAAAAAACACTAAGTCTTGGGGACCCCAACTACCTTTCAGCACCTGATCTGGAGAAAGTGCTTGGGAATGCAAATTCCTTGGACACAATGGTGCATCCAGACAATCTCATTGTTTCTGCTAAGTCTTTGGAAGAACAAGATACTTTAAAACAGTAGACAGCTTTAGAGAAACACATCTGAAACTTCCCTGTGGAGCTCTTCTAATGTACTGCATCCGTGTTAAATATGTGTGTACTTGTTATCTCAGCCAAAGGCAAACACAACCACTTGGAATACTTGTTCAAACACTGACCCTGTCCCATCCACTGTAGAGAACTAGAGATGTTATACCTGCGATGTTACAGGCAGGCTGTTGTTTCTAAGGATCTGGATTTCCAATTCTTCTCACCGTTTTCACTTGAGGTTACACTTTCGCTAGGGAACCACCATGTTTTCTCTCTCCTCTGATGACCCTCAGCAGCCTTGGGCACTGCAGGAGGGGTGGAGCCATTCCATACTGGTACTGACGAAGAAGCCTGCAGATGAGCATTCTATATGTAACTGAACTGAGCATTCTGGTGGATTTTCTGTATGTTGCGCATTCTGTATGTGACTCAGTGTCACTGCACCAATACTGGACCTACACAGGACACCCTCACACCTGTGTGGAAGGCTTGGGTGCATGCGTGCTAAGTCACTTCAGTCGTGTCCTACTCTTTGCCACCCTATGGATCGTAGCCTGCCAGATTTCTCTGTCTGTGGGATTCTCCAGGCAAGAACACTGGAGTGGGTTGCCATGCCCTCCTCCAGGGGATCTTCTAGACCCAGGGATTGAACCCACATATCTAATGTCTCTTGTATTGGCAGGTGGGTTCTCTACCTCTGGTGCCACAGGGGAAGTCCTGGAAGGCTTGGGGTCAGTGTAATACAATTCCAGAGAAGAAAAGAATAGGAACAGTTTGTTGCTTTTGCTAGTTGAGGGTCTGTGGAATTACAGAGCTTTCTATCCCACTTATAAATCCAATTTTTTAGGGAATTCCCTGATGGCCCAGTGGTTAGAACTCTCTATTTCCACTGTTGTGCTCCTAGATTCAATCCCTGGTCAGGGGACCAAGATCTCACGAGCTGAGTAGCGTGGGCAAAAAATTAAAAAAAAAAAATTAGAAACTTTAGAACTGGAGTGGGCTGTTAGATATAAATTGATGGAATGATTTCAAGCATGGGCTCATCATTACTCCCTTATGTTTTTAGTTTGTGTAAACTGGATACGTCCCAGGACTGCTGTAAGGTGGTATTCTCAAACTATAACTTCAGCATCTATTTTCCGTCTGGGGTAACCATGGAGATTTAGGTGTCCACCAGCAAGATCATCAGAATAGTACGGAATACTGGAGGAGAAAGAAAATGGTGAGTAGATGGGTGCCCCACAATCCATGTCTCTCTACCTGGGCATATGAAAGTGAAAGTCGCTCAGTCACGTCTGACTCTTTGTGACCCCATAGACTATACAGTCCATGGAATTCTCCAGGCCAGAACACTGGAGTGGAGAGCCTTTCACTTCTCCAGGGGATCTTCCCAACCCAAGGATCAAATCTAGGTCTCCTGAATTGCAGGCGGATTTTTTACCACCAGAGCCACAAGGGAAATCCAAGAATACTGGAGTGGGTAGCCTTTCCCTTCTGCGGTGGATCTTCCTGACCCGGCAATCACACCCAAGTCTCCTGCATTGTGGGCGGATTCTTTACGGACTGAGCTAACAGGGAAGCCCTGGGCACATATGGAGTCCTAAATTATTTAATCCTAACCCTACTGTCTATTTCTCAGATAGAGCTTGAGAATTGGTAAAACTATCTAAAACATCTGAAGCTTCAGACATGCGTGAACGGGAGAACTGGGCCCTTACTTGTGAGGATGAAATGGAAATAAAATCTTTCCTGAAAAAAAAAAATGGCTGTGGGTACTGTTGCCATCTCCTGAGAAATGCTGCCCATGGGAGGCTGAGGTTGTACGTGTTACCTTTAGACACTTGGGGAGCACCTCGAGAGCTCTTGCAGAAATGTTTCTTCAGGACAAAGAGAACGGAGTGTCTTGACTGATAATGTGACTCTGGTGGCTAGTGCATTCATTTGAGTGTATATTACCCACCACAGCAGGCTTCCCTGGCTAATTTCAACAAACTCATAGAATTCATGCCCATGAAGCTTTTTCATAAAATCAAAGAGTAAATCCTATATACACACTTGTGTTGATGGATCACTTTCCTTGCTACACTTATGAAGGCCAAATTCTAGCTTAAATATCACGGAGAAAAATATCTGTGCTTTACTTTGTGTGGTCAATAGGGAAAGACTGAGAGGTGGCTATTAAAGAAATGTATCATTTGGCAGGGTTTTCTTCTTTAAAAAAAAGTCTATTCCCCATGTATATGTATGACCGAATGCCTTTGTTGTCCACCTGAATCTATCACATTTTTAATTGGCTGTACTCCAATACAAAATAAAAAAGTTTAATAAAAAAAGATACTAGTGATGATATTTTTCCAATTAAAATGATTTTCAAAGGAAAAAAGTCTATCCCTAATCTCAGAAAAATCCAAGTCTTGAGAATTTTAATAGAATCTCATTGACAATGTGAGCAACTTTCACATAGAACAAAACCAACAGCAGGGCTAGTGTGTGAGTTGCCATACCCACAAGGCCCCGAGGAATTACCAGCTGTGTGATTGCCTCACCTTTTTTGATCTCTTTGTGCCCTGATTCCATTAAAGAATTTTAGAGTAAGTGACAAGCTGTCAGATTAAGCTGGGGCTGAGTTGGGAGAATGAACATTTTACTTTCTGGGGAGTTCAGCACATCACTGATATACAGAAAAGACACCAGTTACTCAGGTGCAGCCACAGGAATAGCAAACCAGACACCGGGTCCAGAAATATCACACGTGCATTTTGGACATACAAACAACTGACTACTGGAAGCTTACCACACATAGTGATGGACAGGGTAGGCTCCCTGAGATGGATGAGTCAGAGACCACGGTCAGGATTATCCTGGTAAGGTATTTTCATAAACTCCTGCCTCCAAAAAGATGGAAAGGAGAAAACACACCCTGCCCAAGGTACTGACATTGACATTCAAGACACAAATTGGAGAGGTTCTTCTAAAGAGCATCAGAGAGTGACTCTGCTCTCCCTACCTCCTCTTAGCAGACTACAGATAGGAAGAAAAAAGGAGTGACTCCTTGGATCTAGACAGAGTAACGGGAACATGGACGTTGGAGGAATGCCTTCATCCCCACTGCTCTTGACCTATAAGCACTAGGGCTTGACCTAAGAAACAAGGTCAAAGATACGCCTAAATTAAGGATCTTGGGATGGGAAGATTACCCTGAATTATCAGAAAAGAAAGATAGTACTGAATCATATCCGACTCTTGCAATCCCATGAACTGTAGCCTGCCAGGCTCCTCTGTCCACGGAGTTCTCCAGGCAAGAGTAACTGGAGTGGGTTGCCATTTCCTTCTCCAGGGTGAATTATCAAAGTGGCCCAAGAAAAGCACAGGAGTCCTTAAAAGAGGCAGGCAGGAGGGTCACAGTGAAAGAAAGAGATGTGACAATAGAAAGAGAGCTGGGGGGATGGGGCAGAGATCATAAGCCAAGGAGTAGCCTTGAGTAGCCTCCAGAAGCTGAAAAAGACAAGAACTAGCCTCTCCAAGAGCTTCCAGAAGGAATGCAGCCCTGGGGCCCCACTGCAGACATCTGACCTCCAGAGTTGTACGACAGCAACTGTGGGTTGTTGTAAGGACTTCCCCGATGGCTCAGCAGGTAAAGAATTCACCTGCACTGCTAGAGACACAGGAGATGCAGGTTTGATCCCTGGGTCGGGAGGATCCCCTGGAGAAGGGAATGGCTAACCATTCCAGTATTCTTGCCTGGAGAATTCCATGGACAGTGGAGCCTGGAGGACTACAGGCCATGGGGCCGCAAAGAGTCGAACAGGACTGAGTGACTTAAGCACACACTAAGTCATTACATTTGTGCTAATTCACTATAGCAGCAATAGGAAAATAATATGTGATGAGAACTTCAAAATTTGGAATTGTGTCTAATTGCTCCATCTCTTAAGGGGGTGGAAACTATGAGATGGCTCAATCTCAGCTTCCCTTTGTAAGATGGTATAATTTTGCCCCCCCCTCTTATCCTATAGGCTTTCTTCTGCTACCCTTGCCTGCTTTGCAACATCCTAGCTTTATCATCATGTGGGCTTGGGCTGTGGATGGCTGGTCTAGCATTCACTGTGCGTGAATCTGTTCCCCAGCTGACTTGGTCTCCTTGCCATGCTAAGTCACCTCAATCGTGTCCAACTCTTTCTGACCTTGTGGACTAGAGTCAGGCTCCTCTGTCCATTGGATTCTCCAGGCAAGAATACTGGAGTTGATTGCCATGTCTTCCTCCAGGGGATCTTAGTAACCCAGGGATCGAACCCACATCTGTTGCCTCTTCTGCATTGCACATGGATTCTTTACCACTAGCGCCACCGGCTAAGCCCTTGGTCTCCTTGAAAGTGAGTGTTGGTCACTCAATTGTGTCCTATTCTTTGTGACATGGACTGTAGTCCATCAGGCTCCTCTGTCCATGGGATGCTCCAGGCAAGAATACAAGAGTGGGTTGCCATTTCCTTCTCCAGGGGACCTTCCTGACGCAGGGATCAAACCCAGGTGTCCGGCATTGCAGGCGGTTTCCTTACTGACTGAGCCAGCAGGGAAGTCCTGATCTCCTTATCTGAATTCAGATTTCCAAGAGAGATTTAATCAGTCCAGCTTGGTCTACTTGAACAACCCTGACCCAGTCATCTATGGCCTGCCATGGGAATGAATTGTCAATGGGTTATGAAACAAAAAATCTTACTCCTGCAGGGTGGAAGGGAAATTACAAACATATCAGACAGGTAGAACAACTGAGTGGCAAAGTTGTCTGATGGAACCTCTGTTTAGCTACCAAAGTGACCCAGTGCGATGACAGGAGTGAGGACAAGAGGAAGCCATTAAATAGAGGGGTGACAAGGCAGTCAGTAGACGTCAGGAAACTGGAGGGTAGGTAGTGCTATACCCAGCTGGCATGTGTATCAAGAAAAAGTTATTTTTCTTGGCGAAAAGTAAGGGAAATAGTAATCTATGAGTAAAAATTAAAGAGGTCCCTCACCATTCACAATCCTCATCACTAGGAAAATGAAAAAAGAGCTTAAAGGGATGTGAACACTCTGAGGAGTTTTGTTTATCATGGAAATAAGACAGATAAGCAGACTGGAGATGTTTGGGAGAGTAGGGGTACAGTTCAGTTCAGTTCAGTCGCTCAGTTGTGTCCGACTCTTTGCGACCCCATGAATCGCAGCACGCCAGGCCTCCCCATCCATCACCAGATCCTGGAGTTCACTCAGACTCATGTCCATTGAGTCAATGATGCCATCCAGCCATCTCATCCTCTGTCGTCCCCTTCTCCTCCTGCCCCCAATCCCTCCCAGCATCAGAGTCTTTTCCAATGAGTCAACTCTTCGCATGAGGTGGCCAAAGTACTGGAGTACAGTGGGAGGCTTAGTTAAGAGAAGGGAAACCTAGATCAGAATGAGAGTTTCAGAGAGAACAGATAACAGAAAGACCCAGTAATCACACACAATGGATTTAGCCAATCGTGTGTTTTCCCAAATAATGAGCTTTAGCTGTGCAGGGGTTGGGGTCTGCTCAGAGGCACCTTCTGAGGCCTGGAAGGGTTGCGTTTCTGGGACATCCCTAGTAGTCCGGTGGCTAAGATTCTGTACTCCCAGCACAGTGGGCCTGGGTTCAACTCTGGTCAGGGAACTAGATCCCACAGGCCACACCTAGAGGTTCCGAGTGCCACAACTAAGCCCAGTGCAGCCACGTAAGTACATCAACAAATTAAACAACAACAACAAAGAGTTGTGTTTCTGAGCTTGTCCTAGTTCATAAGAGCAGACCAGTGCTGAAATCTGGTCCCAAGGACCAATCCTAGTACGGCAGCCACTCTAGTTTTCTTTTACCACTATTGGAAAAGTTCTTAAAATATTTCTTAAAAACACCAATTCACAGAACATCTTGATGACAATGTCTTTTCAAAGGCTTTTTTTTTCCTCACCGTAACAACTAGTTTGGAGACAGTGGGTTTTAAAAGAAACAAATAAGTCAATCTGGCTATATACCAAATTGTTAGGTTCTTTTTGGCCAGTAATTGTTAACTCTTTCATGAGTTTGATAGAGGTGAATGTTAGTTATTCCTGCATCTTACTTTCCAATTTCCCTAGCAAATTAAAATGAAAGGAAGTCTCAGACTAACTTCTACCACATATATATTTATGAAACAAGAAAAAAATTAGCAAGTGATTAGCAAGTAGATACAAAAAGTGCAGCTCTGTGCTCTGAGCTCTGTGAGATCCCAGTCTCTTTCAGGTGACCTCATCACATCTGACATGAAGACTCGTTGCAGGTAGGGTTCTGCTGTTCTTGAAAGGAAATCAGAACTACTCACACAGATTAAGTCTTAGGACTGTCACTGAGGTTGTAGGTACAGATGGTTACATACCATCACAGACTCAAGGGATATGAATTTGAGAAAACCTGGGAGACAGTAGAGGACAGAGGAACCTGGAATGCTATAGTACATGGGATTGCAAAGAGTCAGACACAAAAGAGATCTCTAAGAGTCAGTTGTTCAGCAAATGAACAACATTCATTCAAATGTCTCTAAACTATCTCAACTAATCCAAATGCCTTCATGCAACTAATTTGACCAATGAGAACCCATTTCAAATATCCATTGTGGTGATTAAAAAGCCACTAATTTCATCAACTAAAACTCTGTGATACTGTAATATATACAAGAAAGATGTATTTGGTCTTGATTCCCAGCACACAGCTCCTAAAACACTTGTAATTTCCTAGGGGAAAAGAACAACAGAAGGATCTTTACTGATACTATTTGGTCTTTTATGCTCCTGAAACTGTTCCTAAAGGAGCTGTGAGTTCTGTTATTCATAACAAGGCCTTCCCAACACAGCAGAGTTTATGGTAACAAGGTAATTTTCAGAAATCCTCTCCTAGATAACCAAAGATGTGATAGGCTGACTATCACAAGAGGAACCAATCACAATATTACAGGGTTGAAATTTTCAGCCCCATCCCTTAACCTCCCATCTGAGGACAGGGGCTGGAGACTGAATTCAGTCACCACTGACCAATGCTGTATTCACTCATACCTACATAATGAAGCCTCCAAAGCACAGGAGTTCTGTGTTCTCAGCCCTACACACACTGACCCATGCAGTACTTTCATATAGCTGTTCTTCAGTTGCATCCTTTAGTATAGATAGATAATAGTCAGTAAAATACTCTCCTGAGTTTTGTGAGCTGTCCTAGCGAATGATCACACCCAAGGAAGGGGTTATGGGAACCGCAGATTTGCAACCTAGTCAGGCAGAAGTTGTAGGGAGTCCTGAGATTGGTGCTGAAGTGAGGGAAGGGGAAATCTTGTGGGACTGTGTTATCTGTACTGACTCTGCAAGCAGATATGGTAGGGGGTGACCCAGGCACAGCTGTCCCAACGTAAGAGAAGCCATTTCTGCCCTAAGCCGTTCTGTGATCTAAGCCTGCCTATAGTGCTTGCCCTTGAACAGGTCATCAAATATCACAAGGGAATGCAGGAACAAAGGAAAAAGTCAAGAATCAAACAGTTCAAAAATAAAACAGAGTCCCAGTTCTTCCTCAAGGGACATACATAACAATCTGATACATACCTTTGAAGTCCTGAAGGAACTAAGGTCCTCACTCAGCTGAAAGAGGTAACTACACATCAATTAGGTGAGAACTAGACCCCAGATCCTGTTCTGTTGTTTGGCCTCAGGCCAAACTATGGTAGGGGTAATGACAGTAACGAAGCTAAAGGCAAAGGAGAAAAGGAAATATATACCCATTTGAATGCAGAGTTCCAAAGAATAGCAAGGAAAGGTAAGAAAGACTTCCTCAGTGATCAGTGCAAGGAAACTGAAGAAAACAACAGATCTAGAAAGACTAGAGATCTTTTCAAGAAAATTAGAGATAACAAAGGAACATTTCATGCAAAGATGGGCTCAATAAAGGAGAGAAATGGTATGGACCTAACAGAGGCAGAAGATATTAAATAGAGGTGGCAAGAATACACAGAACTGTACAAAAAAGATCTTCATGACCCAGACAACCATGATAGTGTGACCACTTACCTAGAGCCAGACATCAGGGAATGTGAAGTCAAGTGGGCCTTATGAAGAATCACTGTGAACAAAGCTAGTGGAGGTGATGGAATTCCAGTTGAACTATTTCAAATACTAAAAGATGATGCTGTGAAAGTGCTGCACTCAATATGTTAGCAAATTTGGAAAGCTCAGCAGTGGCCACAGGACTGGAAAAGGTGTTTTCATTCCAATCCCAAAGAAAGGCAATGCCAAAGAATGCTCAAACTACCACACAGTTCCACTCATCTCACATGCTAGTAAAGTAATGCTCAAAATTCTCCAAGCCAGTCTTCAACAGTATGTGAACTTTGAACTTCCAGATGTTCAAGCTGGATTTAGAAAAGGCAGAGGAACCAGAGATCAAATTGCCAACATCTGTTGGATCATCACGAAAGCAAGAGAGTTCCAGAAAAACATCTACTTCTGCTTTATTGACTATGTCAAAGCCTTTGACTGTGTGGATCATCACAAACTGTGGAAGATTTTTCAAGAGATGGGAATACCAGAGCAGCTGACCTGTCTCTTGAGAAATCTGTATGCAGGTCAGGAAGCAAGTTAGAACTGGACATGGAACAGACTGGNATCAAATTGCCAACATCTGTTGGATCATCACAAAAGCAAGAGAGTTCCAGAAAAACATCTACTTCTGCTTTATTGACTATGCCAAAGCCTTTGACTGTGTGGATCATCACAAACTGTGGAAGATTTTTCAAGAGATGGGAATACCAGAGCAGCTGACCTGTCTCTTGAGAAATCTGTATGCAGGTCAGGAAGCAAGTTAGAACTGGACATGGAACAGACTGGTTCCAAATCGGGAAAGGAGTACGTCAAGACTGTATATTGTCACCCTGTTTATTTAACTTACATGTAGAGTACATCATGAGAATGCTGGACTAGATGAAAGACAAGCAGGAATCAAAATGCTGGAAGAAATATCAGTAACCTCAGACATGCTTTCCTGGTGGCTCAGACGGTAAAGCATCTACCTGCAATGCAGGAGACCCGGGTTCGATCCCTAGGTTGGGAAGATACCCTGGAGAAGGAAATGGTAACCCACTCCAGTACTCTTGCCTGGAAAATCCCATGGATGGAGGAGCTTGGTAGGCTACAGTCCATGGTGTCACAAAACAGTCTGACAGGACTGAGCAACTTCACTTTCATGCAGATGACACCACCTTTATGGCAGAAAGTGAAGAACTAAGGTCCGTCTAGTCAAGGCTGTGGTTTTTCCAGTAGTCATGTATGGGTGTGAGAGTTGGACTGTGAAGAAGGCTGAGTGCCGAAGAATTGATGCTTTTGAACTGTGGTGTGGGAGAAGACTCTTGAGTCCCCTGGACTGCAAGGAGATCCAACCAGTCCATTCTGAAGGAGATTGGCCCTGGGATTTCTTTGGAAGGACTGATGCTAAAGCTGAAACTCCAGTACTTTGGCCACCTCATGCCAAGAGGAAAAGACTGATGCTGGGAGGGATTGGGGGCAGGAGAAGAACGGGATGACAGAGGATGAGATGGCTGGATGGCATCACTGACTCGATGGATGCGAGTCTGAGTGAACTCTGGAAGTTGGTGATGGACAGGGGGGCGATTCATGGGGTCACAAAGAGTCGGACATGACTGAGCAACTGAACTGAACTGAAAGAGCCTCTTGATGAAAGTGAAAGAGGAGAGTGAAGAAGTAGGCTTAAAATGCAACATTCAGAAAACTACTATCACGGCATCTGGTTTCATCACTTCATGGCAAATAGACGTGGAAATACTGGAAACACTGAGACTTTATTTTTGGGGGCTCTAAAATCACTGTAGATGGTGACTGCAGCCATGAAATTAAACTTGCTCCTTGGAGGAAAAGCTATGACCAACCTAGACAGCATATTAAAAGGCATAGACATCACTTGGCTGACAAAGGTCTTTCTAGTCAAAGCTATGGTTTTTCCAGTAGTCATGTTTGGACGTGAAAGTTGGACTGAAGAATTGATGTTTTTGAACAGTGGTGTTGGAGAAGACTCCCGAGAGTCCTAGGATTCCAAGGAGATCCAACCAGTCCATCCTAAAGGAAAACAGCCCTGAGTATTCATTGGAAGGACTGTCACTGAAGGTGAAGCTCCAGTACTTTGGCATTTGATGAGAAGAACTGACTCACTGGGAAAGACCTTTGCACTGGGAAAGATTGAAGGCAGGAGGAGAAGGGGGTGACAGAGGATGAGATGGTTGGATGGCATCACCGATTTGAAGGACAGGAGTTTGAGCATGCTCCAGGAGTTGGTGAAGGACAGGGAAGCCTGCAAAGAGTTGACAAAACTGAGTGACTCAACAACAAACAACGATAAGGGAGAACATATTTTATTTCAAAATCTCTACTTGGTTGTGACCTTTATCCTGTTTTGGCCATCATGCAGCATATGGAATCTTAGCTCCCCAACCTGGGACTGAACCCACTCCCTCTGCATTGAGAGCCCAGAATCTTAATCACTGGACTGCCAGGGAAGTCCTGACTGTGACTTTTTTAACAAGCACTCACTACCTTTTACTAGGACTTGACATTTAAACTGTGACTGTAATTTTACATGGGAATTTCTAGTTTTTATCTGGATCCCCATGTGGAACATCTGTATTTGAAGCTTCATACAAGCATAACTGAAGCTTCTCCAATGGAACTTCACAGTTTTCCCAAGTGTAGCAATGCATGGGATACATTTTGAATAGCATGAATTAAGAGGCTGTTAATTCTTACATAGATACAGAATTGGTATTTTAAATACTCTTTACCCTCAGAAAATCCAGGAAATTTGAGGTTATAATTAGAAGAAATTCCTCAAGTTATTAATTATACCACTGTTGAAAAGTGCAGAAGTGCAGCTACAATGGAAGGGATATAGTTCAGTCTATTTTATACTCCAGTTTTAAGTTTTCCTGGAAAGCTACAACTTAGGCAGAAGACAAAAACCAAAGCTAAATACAACACTGCCTTCTCAACTAAGGAAAAACAAATATAATCACCTTGTCAGGGATACAAGAGGAAAAGCGTGCCCACTGCAGCTTCCTTAAAATGGTCCCTAGAGGCTTCTTTGTCATGTAGTCCTTGGCCCTCTGGGGTCTAGTAGGGATCTTCAAGGACAGAAATTTTGTTGTTGTTGTTGCCTTAGAACTCAATAAGACTGGGTGCTTTCCTGAAGCATTTTAGGTCTTTCCATCAATGTTTTTGTCCTCAAACACCCCAGAGTCCTCATTTTATAGAACAAAATCAGCACTATAGGCCTAATCAATTACACAATCTTGCAAAAGTTATGTAAAAACTGGGTAGTCAAGAGGTAGTCAGTGGTAAGAGTACAAAGGAACAGGGATTTGTTACATATTCCTTTGGGACAGTTGTGTATTTCCCTCATGTTGGAGTTACAGAAAAGCAAGTTACTGTTTTAAGAATTAGACAAGGCTTCTGTGTGAAAGAGCTCCCTCTATTCAATCTTTTGCTGCCATTCTTCAGCTGGTAATTTTTTTCTTGTGGTAACTGCTAGGTCTTACAGTTCCTATGGACACGAAATGAACCAGAATTAAAATGCTTTAATATAGAGCTTTGCCAACAGAAAAAATTAACAGTCTAAGAAAAAAGATGGAAATTTTATTCAAGCCAATTTGGGATTATAATCTGGGAGACAGGCAGAAAGCTCTGGGGGCTGTTCTGCCAATTAGAGGTCAAAGCGCGAAAGTTTTGGGGACAAAGACAAGGACTGGTGAAGGGTAATAAGTCGCTCAGTTGCGTTTGACTCCGTGACCTCATGGACTGTAGCCTGCCAGGCTTTTCTGTCCATGGGATTTCCAAGGCAGGAATACTGGAGTGGGTTGTATCCCCCTGTACCGTAGGGGATCTTTCCAAACCCAGGGATCAAACCTGTGTCTCCTGCATTGGCAGGTGGATTCTTTACCACTGAACCACTGGGAAAGCCTTTTGGGTTTATGTCAAATGACAGTATGACACTGATCGTTTATGCTATTTAGAGTTTACACAATCCAGACCCACAGGAATAGTGAGTCACATGTCATCACAGTCCCTTACGAGGAGGAGTATGGGAGAATCTGTGTGTGGGCTTTTTGACTGAGTACTAATTAAAACTTTTAATGCACAAAACCAAAACAAAATTAAAAAAAAGAAGGAAGTGTATCTCCTTGTGTCCACTGATGAGATTAAGATGGAATGTCATCTCCTAAGGAGCTCTGGTTTATGCAGATGTACAATATAGGCTAAAGGGGAGGGAGGAAGCCCAAAGGGGTGAAGAAAAACTGTTAGCTTTCATTTTGCTATAAAACAAGAATTTTATCAATTCTTAACTGAGTTACGGGAAGTCTTAGGTGAAACAGACATGAAGGCTAGGCTTTCTGAGTACAGCAGTGGTGAACTGTGGGGAGGACCCTCTTGTAGGACCTATTTCTTTCTCATGGGCAATCCCTAAATCTACCCCTTAAAAGAAAAATTAGAAAGAGATATATAATATCTAATATATTCACCAGCATCTCCCTCTTGGTGTATAAGCAGCATGAAGATTTTGTTAACAGCATCCACAGAAAACAAATATACCAGTAAATATCATTTTACTTTATCTGAAAATAAGAGTTCCAAAACAGAGACACAATACTCACAATGGCCATACAATTCCCAAATAAAGTTCAAAGATTTTTAATAGTCCTTTTTACTTTTAGACTGTATTCCACAAATGATGGCAGGCCAGTTATTATGTACAGGAATCATGGAATCATTTCCTCCCCATGGCTATATAAGTTCCTAGCTAATGAAGTCTGATCCAGCTGTTTGTTGGGATTCCAGCTGCTGACAGTTTTAAGCTCTTAGTAGTTGTGGCTTTGGGCCTGCAACAGAGAAGGGTCTACTGTACTTTGAGATTAGAGAAAAGACTCAACTCCATCTCCAGAATTTTACAAAACAATCCTATTTCACAATCATGTGATCAGTGACTACAGTTCTAATGACTGAAGACACACTGTTCAGATGCATGCTTTCTGGCTGAATAAGCTGATTCTTCATGTACTGTTTAATTTCTAGTAACATTGAAACTAATGTATTTTCATGTATTCAGTAATTATTAAAACTTGATAAATACTATCCTGATCATTCCAGCTTTTAAAATTTGGCTCTTTTTAAAGCTATGAAATTATGAATTAGGTCATATATGATATTCTCAGACCAACTTAATGTTATGTATTATCACATCAAGACGAACAGGTCAGGTCTAAAGAAATCTCCTGACTAGCATTATCTTGACCCTAATACAAAACTTTTACTTAACAGTTATCAGATATACTGAAAAGTGACAGTGAAAGTGCAGTTGCTCAGTTGTGTCGGACTCTTTGCGACCCCGTGGACTGTAGCCCACCAGGGCTCCTCCGTCCATGGGATTTTCCAGGCAAGAGTACTGGAGTGGGTTGCCATTTCCTTCTCCACACACATGTGAATTTTAAAAGTTAGTTCTTTTAACCACTTGTATTTACTAAAAAGATCTATACAATATCTGAAGAAACATTTATAATAAATTAACATAGAATGCATCCATTAAAAACCATTTCAGATTTTTCAGATTTTGGTTATAGAGCTTCCCAGTCTGTTTCTGAAAACAGCAACACCTTCCTTACCTGGACATATGGTGGGATGCAGTCCCCAAAGCTCTCCGTCCCAGAACACAGAGTCCATAACAAAGAGTCACCAGAGATGAATCTTTGTCCACATCCAGTGGCTTTAAATAAAAAAAAAAAAAGAAAGAAAGAAAGAAAACAAGGAACAGCGTGAAGGGGGTCGAAGGCACAAATTTCCACTTATAAAATGAGTAAGTCATGGGGATGTAATGCATAGCATGGTTGACTCCAGTTTAGTAATACTATACTGCATATTTGACAGTTACTAAGAGAGTACATCTTGTAAGTTCTCATCACAAGGAAAAAATAATTCTGTAACTGTATGATGAAGGATGTTAATGAGAGCTATTGTGGTGATCATTTTGCAACATATACAAATATCAAATCATTATGCTGTATACCTGAAACTAATGTTGTATGTCAATTATAACTCAATAAAAAAGAACAAAAGAATATTACTTACCAGAATGGTATATGAGTATTTAACAAATCAGAAAAATCTATTCAAAAAATCAGAGAAGACAAGGAACTCAAGTAGCATATACTTACTATCTCCTCAAATGTAAGTTCTAATGAAAAGAAATAGCATAAAATGAAGTATGAATGTGTATAAAGAGGTTCCTTCGAATCTTTAAATAAAACTAATGCTTTATAATAATACTGGAACATACTGAAAAAAACTGGCTGTATTAAGAGTGTTAGGGTCTTAGCTAAACATCTCAAAGTACTTGCTGATATACATTATTACTGATACTGCCCTCTCCTGAAATATAATATTCTGTTTATTAGTTATTTCTCGACTTAACCTGGCAAGCATTAGTGATGACAGCATTAGCCTATCATCAGTGACAATAACCACATTAAAGAAAATTAAACTGATGTCATAGAATACTGCTTTCCTTCAACCTTTTCTTTTGCAGTTGCATACCTTTATTATTGACTATTAAATATATATTATATATAAAAGTATGTAATAATTATACACACACACACACACACACACACACAAAATGGTACACCTTCATTTCAGTTCAGTTCAGTCACTCAGTCATGTCCGACTCTTTGTGACCCCATGAATTGCAGCATGTCAGGCCTCCCTGTCCATCACCATCTCCCGGAGTTCACTCAAACTCATGTCCATCGAGTCAGTGATGCCATCCAGCCATCTCATCCTCAGTTGTCCCCTTCTCCTCCTGCCCCCAATCCCTCCCAGCATCAGAGTCTTTCCAATGAGTCAACTCTTCGCATGAGGTGGCCAAAGTACTGGAGTTTCAGCTT
>SJYQ01019260.1:269673-280191 GCA_006410935.1 Redunca redunca
AAAGACTCAACTCCATCTCCAGAATTTTACAAAACAATCCTATTTCACAATCATGTGATCAGTGACTACAGTTCTAATGACTGAAGACACGCTGTT
The DNA here is from genome assembly GCA_006410935.1 of Redunca redunca. NCBI lineage: Eukaryota > Metazoa > Chordata > Mammalia > Artiodactyla > Bovidae > Redunca > Redunca redunca. The sequence goes on from SJYQ01019260.1 coordinate 269,770, forward strand.
CAGATGCATGCTTTCTGGCTGAATAAGCTGATTCTTCATGTACTGTTTAATTTCTAGTAACATTGAAACTAATGTATTTTCATGTATTCAGTAATTATTAAAACTTGATAAATACTATCCTGATCATTCCAGCTTTTAAAATTTGGCTCTTTTTTAAGCTATGAAATTATGAATTAGGTCATATATGATATTCTCAGACCAACTTAATGTTATGTATTATCACATCAAGACGAACAGGTCAGGTCTAAAGAAATCTCCTGACTAGCATTATCTTGACCCTAATACAAAACTTTTACTTAACAGTTATCAGATACTGAAAAGTGACAGTGAAAGTGCAGTCGCTCAGTTGTGTCCGACTCTTTGCGACCCCGTGGACTGTAGCCCACCAGGGCTCCTCCGTCCATGGGATTTTCCAGGCAGGAGTACTGGAGTGGGTTGCCATTTCCTTCTCCAGGGGATCTTCCCGACCCAGGGATCAAACCCAGGTCTCCCACATTGCAGGCAGATGCTTTAACTTCTGAGCCACCAGGGAAGACGGCTATTAGAGATACTGAGTTCCTTCATATTCTATAGCTTAAGATTTTCTACTTTGGGTTCCAGCAGCACTCAGTGCTATACCCTTTATTGCAGACTTCTCAAATTATAGAGAAAGGAATGTACACTTTTTATATTCTTTCAGAGCACAGTTGAAAAACACCACCACCTACCATGTTAGGTACTTTCTTACATGTGTGGACTACTCCACAGTATGTATCTCAAGTCCCTTTCATTTAAAAATTATACATTAACTTGTTCCATTAGAATAATTTATTAACCAGGAATTATCAGAAGGCCTTCAGGAGTTAGGAGGGGGGCTCAAAAAAGGCCTCCATTTGAATTTCAAGGACTTTTCTGAAGAGAAAACCATGGCTTTATTAAAAGATAAAACAGGTCTACGATCCTCCACATCCTACAAATTTTAGACATCACCCCACTGGATTCTCTTATTTTATAAACATTTTTAGTCCTGTTCTCCAAAGTTCTGGAACCTCTAAGCAAGTTGTAATTTTATAAACAGGGCCTGACACTTTGATTCCACTTTTACAGTCTTAGCATACAATTAAATATACTACATGTTTAGCACTGAAAGATTTTAAGTATTGTTATATATATCTGGATTATATCTTAATCCACAGTACTTCACAGAGTTCATGATTTTAGACAAAAGCAAATTAAATCATATCTGAAGTTCTAAATCTTCTAAATACATTAACAGTGAAACCTGTAATTGTTTCAAAAATTACTAGAAAGTACGTGATTTTCTTGAAATGATCTTGGAGTGAAAGGCAGCCAAGAGGTCCTTATAAGGAGTGTCTGAATCTAACTTGGTCAATGGGATCCTGCAAAGTTGGCGAAATCTAGGAGAACGGAGCAGCAAGTTCTGTGAAAGGCCCATGAAGCTGGAACATAACCAATAGAGGACAATTGACTGCAACGAGAAGAAAGGACATGAATGTTAGCATCTCTCCATTCTCCAAGGTCTAGACACAGGCAGGCAATAAAAAAGAAAATTAACAATCTCTGTAAACAGAACACCAGGACTGAACAAGACCTTCAGTAGCTAATAGATACCTGGGTCCGATCTAACAGATAGGTAAGAAAGTTGAAAAGAAGACCCCCAAACAAAAAGAAACCAAAAGGAGAGGTTGGTGACAGACAGTGGATGGCAGAGAACTGCTCCCAGGCAGGGGTCCGAGAGAGATCTCATTTCCTTCTTTGGCAATTAAGCATACTGTTTTCCCACCGAGAGTCTCAACAAACTGCTACACAGCAGGCAGGCTACTGGAGGCATTTATGATGGCAAACTGAGCTTCCCTACACCCATACAGAGTCACCTATCTTCCAAATTTTCCCAGGAACTAGTCTCTAAGTGTAGTCAGGAATAGATTGCCTTTTCCTGAGACAAAGCATCTCAGCCCAACCCTCTACTTTTTTTTTTTTTTTTTTACCACCACTGAGATTCAGTTATTTAGGTCAAAGAGCTGTCTTTCTCATGTCTTTACAGAGCTGTTACATTAAGTTGCCTAATTCTGACTTTCCTATATATGAAAGAATCCACTTTTGGATATTTAAGACATCGTTTTCTCGGTCTCTGTTACTCCCTTGGAACCCAACTTCTCATTAGAGCTTTACTGCTGCTTTACTTGACCTGGGGGTTTCCTCAGTTGTAACTGGTAGTCTCTTCGTCTGCAGCCTCTTGAAACAACCCCATATATACATACAACATACATCCATAGAAACGTATATCTTTTCTAAACTTTTCTTTGGCATTAGAAAGTAAGCAGGCCGCAGAGGCAAGACCATGTGCTGGCTGAGTCCAGTCCTGGGATCTAACTGCCTGAGTTTGAAATCTATTTATTTAACTTTTGGCAAGTTATTTTTCTTTTTTTTTCTTATTTCAGTTTTCTCTTCTATAAAATGAGGGACAGACTATACCCAGGGATGCTGTGAAGAATAAATGAGAAAATTCATGTAGTGTGGTAAACACAGTAAGTAGCTCATATTAAGCATTTATTTGTTCCAGAACAAGTTTTTAAGGAAAGTAATGAAATCTGACTGGCAGATTATTAGCACAGTAGCTAAAGAGTAAGAGCCAAAATGCCTGGATGTGTGTGAAGGCTCTGCCACTGAACAGATGAGTGACCACGAGTTACTTAACCTCTCTGTGCCTCAGGGTTACATTGGAGATTATAATACCACCTACTTCAGTGCACTGTTGGGAGAAATACATGTACTAATACATACGTGTGTGTGTGTGTGTGTATGTACATAATGACTTAAAACAGGGCCTGGCACAAAGTTCATGTTGAATAAATATTAGCTAGCATCATCATCAAACTTATTTATGAAGCAAACAGTACCCTGGGCCCAACTACTTCAGACTACAAACTGCCTACTAAGTATCGTTCATCTTCGTTAGTAATAAAATCCTAATTTTCAGCAAGGTATATTTCTATCTGGAAAAGAAAACACTATACTTTTCATCCTCTTCTGCAGTTCGGTATGGCCGCATATTTAAGACGTAAACACAAGTGTCTGGAAGGGCATCTGGCAAGGGTTCTTAAGCGGTTGACTGTAGCTGAAGCACCCTTTTACTATTCTTGCAAGATAACAAGCTTCAGTGGCCGTCATGAGTATCCTGTGGCTTTCAAGACAAGAATGACAGGTTGTGGATGATGCAGCAGTGAGAGAGAACTAGGCAGTCTTTCTCATGTCTTCACAGAGCTACCATATCAGCTCTACATTAAATGCCTAATTCCGACTTTCCTATATATGAAAAGGTCTGTTACTCACTTGAAACCCAACTTCTCATTAGAGCTTTACTGCTATTTTACTTAGCTGTGGTTTTCCTCAGATATAATTGGTATTATTTCTCCTTAGAAATATTGTGAATTTGCATTATTCTGTTTTTACAGAGTATTTTATAACATTATTATTATATGAGAAGTACTATAACAAGCACTTGTTATTTCATTAGTTTTCATAGACATTATGGTATCTATTTTAGAAATGAGGAAACTTATTTTACACAGGATTAATGACAGTACTATGTCTAAGTGACAGATCAAAAGTATTTAACAGACATTTTTGATGCTGAAACATACTATTTCAGATTTTTAAGACAAGTCCTATGAAGTACTTTTATACAAGGGACAGAACTTGAACTGCCAGCAACAAATGACCACTCCTTTATGGTCTCTGTGTTGATTCTGAGCAAAGACAGATATATTGACACAGCTTTACCCATCTTAGCACTAAAGTATCCATGAAAAACAAGCAAAAGGCTAAAAAAATGAAATAACTGCAAATATAACATTATTTTTCTATTCTATAAAAGTTTAATTACATATAAATGAGGATAAGTATACCTATCTCATAAAATTTCTATGAGATCAAATAATATTACATATGAACCCATGTGGATCCTTGGTGGGGAAAAATTTTTCTTTTTTAAATGCTAAATTCCTTGGATCCCTCTGTGAAGACAAAAAGAATTCAATATACCAACTAATCAAACAGAGCAAATGCTACGTTCATAGTACTGTTCACACTACTCGGCAAGATAAAAAAAAAAAAGGAAAATGGAGGGTTAAGACACATTCACGTAAAGGAAGATTAACCAAGCCCAAGAAATAGTCAGGTGTCACTTGGTGATAGAGTCAGTAGATTTGTTATTACAGAAATCAGAAACCAGTGAAGGATTAAGCAGTCAGAGGAAGCACAATAGAAGAGGCACAATGTCAGTCAGTGTAAGCTAAAAACAGAGAATTTATATTTAGCTCATGCTTCACACAAGGTCGGTGCTTACTCACTGAAGGTACTGTTGCCGCTATTGGAATCATCAACACTGACACTGCACGAACAAAGTGCGTAATATACGTCTGAAAACGAGACTTTCCAAGTTTTTGCAGAGCAAAAATCTGAAAGGGTAAAATAAACACACACATGCTGATTATCTAAATACACATTAAATGAGACAAGCTTTAAAATGCAAAGTGATTTTTAACTGGCCTCTACCTATATTTTAACAAAAGCAATAAAAATTAAAAAACGAAACACTGATTTGTTGGTCAACTATCAATGGTTGATCAACTCTTTAATTCTTAAATGGAACTAAGTAACAGCAATAAAGAGATTCACCTACATTAAATAGGATCAAAGCATAATTTTTATAGGTCAGTGTTTTTTAAAGATTGTAAAACTGAAGTCCCTTCAAGATAGGTATTATGTATGAATCATTACCCTTGTTTTTTGGCAACTAATACAGGGCCTGGCACAGAGAAAGAACTTAACAGGTATCTGAAAGGTTTGTGATCTGGTTACATGGACCACAGAACAGAATTAAGAAGAATAGGAAGAGGAGTTATGGTTTATGAGTTACTTACAAGGCCCCTTAGCTTAATGATTATGAGCACAGATTCTGCGATTCTACACTCAAGTTACGAGATTCACATGGCAGGCCTGCATTTAATGGTTATGTGACTTTGGGCAAGTTACTTCACCTTTCTGTGCCTCCCACTCTCCACCCTAAGATGGGGATAATAACAGCACCTACATCATAGGACTACTGTTAAGAATTAAATGAGTTAACTCATGTGAATTGCTTACAATAGTGCCTGGTACATTGTAAATGTTAAGCAAGAATAGGCTTTTATTAACTTTATGCATGCTGGGTTGTTAGATGGAATAAAGGAAAGATGAGAGGACTGACATCAATTCTCTGTGACCTTGTGTCATCACTTCCTTCTTCCCAAGAAATACTACTTACTAACCAAGTTCACAGAACTATGCTAGATGCTGTCAGGAGAAAACACTTAAGACTACACATAGCGTGTTTCCTCAGGAAATCTTCACCTAAGACCTGAGAATCTTCATATTTCTCATCTGAAAAAATAAGGGGTGTATTAGATTTCCCAAACAGCAATCAGCAGATATGAGGTCTGCGAAATCTCAACTTCGTTAGATTGTTCCGAAGATTTCTTCTAGTTAAAGGGTCTACGTTCTTCTCAAGAGTCTAAGAACAATTCTTTATGGAACTAAAGTCAAGTTTCCCCTAAACTCAAGTTGAGTAAAGTAGCATGAGCTAATGGTAAGATATGGCTAAGAGGTCATATTTTATTCTCCATTTCATTTTATAAAGAAATTCTATGACTAAAAATGGCCGTCAGGTATGTTTAATTGACACGGTAAACATATACACAAAACATCAACATATTGTGGGAATAAGACCAGACTGACATCTTAATTGCTGCCTTTACCAAGAAGCAAATCACCGAACTGTTATGTACTAGTACTGTACCATTTTACAGTTGAAGATGATTTTGGAACTGTTCCAATTCAGCTCTTTTATTTTAAATTATGAGCATTCTGATCCCCCTGAGAGGTTAAGGAACTGGCCCCAGAAAATTAATCAACAACTGATCTGCGACCAAAACCAAGGGGTCTCATGATTAGCTAAGACTCTGTTCCCACAATGCAGGGGGCCCAGGTTCGATCCCTGGTCAAGGAACTAGATCCAACATGCCACAACTCAAAGTTCCTACATGTCACAACTAAGACCCAGTACAGTCAAATAAATAGACAAATATATACTAAAAAAACAAAAAAAAAAAGCAAGGAGTCTCAATGTTAGCTCAGAGTTGTCACCAGTAACTCAAATTCATTTATATCTGATTTCGGGACAGCAACAGAAATCTCAATGGTTTAAACAGCAAGCAAATCTTATTTAAAAACCACTGACCTCCACTATTAATAAATTGATGACACCAACGGAGACAGGCAGAATCCAAGTGGAGTCCAGAGCAGTGAGGTCATGAAACCACAGGACCCCACCAGTAGTTAACTGCTCCTGAACAGAAAAACCTGCTGAAACATTTTTATAAATGAAACAAAAGAATTCCTAAAAACAGCAGAGGGAAGTGATTCCAGTAAGGTGTTCCTCACACTGAAGACTTGCACTTTTTATTCAGGTTATTTTCACTCCACAACATAAGCTAGTTCTTGTACTGAGAAAGAGGTAAGAAGTTTCTGGAGCAAATGGATGTGGAGACACTAAAGACGTGTAGCAGTAACCTTTACAGACTGACATTTAAAAAATTACTTGTCTATGGGCTGCTTTCTTTCAAGTTAATTTAGATTACTTTATGGTTAGAAATGCCTTTAAATGAAAGTAAAAACAAGCCCCTTAGTTTGTAACCTTTCATATTACTATTTGCACTTATAACTGTGAAAGTTTTTCTGGCTTCTTCAATTTATAAATAGAAAAAATTCATGGCCCTGAAACCATATCAATGAATTATAACATTAATTTTATTAAGTTAAGACTTTCAAGAAGTAGTACTAGTGACATCCTTCCTAAACTGATTTGTATTCGCAATACAGCTAGTTTGGTTACACTTAATATTTGAAATTCTATACTTGTGTAAGGGAGATGATAAAAGTGTATTCCAGTTACAGAAAGTATGGACTTTTTTTTTTTTTTTTTTTTTTTTTTTTNAAGTATGGACTTTTTTTTTTTTTTTTTTTGCTTTTTCTTTAGAATACAAGACAGTGTCAGAGAACTTGCTTGGGGGAATTACATTTCAATAGTAACTACCTTCTGAATGTGCTGCCCCTGTGCTAAAATTTCGGAGAGCGATAGACATGAAGATCCACATTGGAAGCTGAATCCAGACCAGCACAGTTGCTTTGAAGGGGTGGCAGTTATCCCGAACATAGAGCTCTGAAACAAGCCTCCGCATAGTCTTTAGGTAAGTGAGCCTAGTTTGAGGGAAGAGGGAAAAAGGGAAAGGAGGAAAATATAATTTGAATACTAGTTGTGCTTCATCCCTACAGGATAAACACACTCATGCTGTGGTTACTGGCTAAAGGATTTATGCAGCATTTTTGGCTGTCAGAAGCTATACCAAAATGAAGTGAAAGTCGCTCAGTAGTGTCTGACTCTTTGCAACCCCGTGGACTACATACTCCATAGAATTCTCCAGGCCAGAATACTGGAGTGGGTAGCCTTTCCCTTCTCCAGATCTTCCCAACCCATGGATAGAACCCAGGTCTCTCACATTGCAGATGGATTCTTTACCAGCTGAGCCACCAGGAAAGCCCAAGAATATTGGAGTGGGTAGCCTAGCCCTTCTCCCGTAGATCTTCCTGACCCATGAATTGAACTGGGGTCTCCTGCATTGCAGACCGACTCTTTATCAACTGAGCTAAAAGGGAAGCCCCTAAGCTACACCAAGCGGTTGCCGGGAAAAAAAAAAGGGAAAATAAAGCCTTTTACTCAAAGTCTGTTCACAATGTAAACAAATTACATAACAATTTGAGAAATCTGCCACTGTCAAACTACAGGCTTTGTTTCTGAAGGTCTTAGGCAAACTAGGCTTTAACAAGGGAAATTTCACTACTAACATGGTATGACCACAATTTAAATCAGAAATACTAGAGGTGAAAGCACATTTTACTCAAAATTTCTCCACTCCAGTCAAACTCAATCACCTGATCCCTGAATATACCTTTCAGAGCAATGTGGTTTTGTACTATGTATGCTCTTGACCTGTCAAAACAGTCTCCATTCTTCAATCAACTCTTTCATAAAGATTTTCTCACTGTTTCTCTGTTAACCATATTAGTTACTCCTCTGTTTTTTCTTTTTGTTGTTGTTGTTTTCAACTCCTGTTCTTATGTCCCACTTTCTAGACTACAGTATTGGATAGGTCTTCAACTTCAAATCTCTTGTGGCATGTAGGTTTTCAATAGGTTTGCGGAATTTAATCAAATTATAATGCACTGAATTACAAAAGTACACAGAGACATTCCAGGCTCCTTGTAATTCAGTCTTTGCCCACTCTTTCAACTTTATTTCCTGTTACTCTTTTTCTGGTCCCTTGAATGACCTGGGTCATCCAACAACTCAGACTTTCACATCAGCATGTCTTGGAAGTTATTACATCATCTTTGCAGACTGTCCACTTTCCTGGCTGTTCGTCCACCTGACAAATTCTCTTTCATTCTTCAAAACCCAGTTCCACTGACAATGCAGGAAATCCTCAGATAATGTCTTACTCTAGAAAGTCATTCATCTGTGTAAGGATGTGTCTGGACAATCATCCTGCCAGGGATGCATAAGTACGGTGGCACAGTCTTACCTAGGCTGCATTTATAACCCACGTGAGCAGCTACTAATGTGTTCTTCTGTTCTAGAGCTGTAGTCCTCAGACTTCCTTGATCAGTAAAACTTTAAAACTATAGGCTTACCAACTTTTTATTTTATCAAGTATCAAGTAAAGACATTGAGCTATAAGAATGATTTTTTTAAAATGGCAGGTCCTTTTAACACTATATAAAGTGAAGTCACTCAGTCGTGTCCAACTCTTTGGGACCCTGTGGACTGTAGCCCACCAGACTCCTCCGTCCATGGGCTTCTCCAGGCAAGAATACTGGAGTGGGTTGCCATTTCCTTCTCCAGGGGATCTTCCTGACCCAGGGATCGAACCCAGGTCTCCTGCATTGCAGGCAGATGCTTTAACCTCTGAGCCACCAGGGAACTTCTAATAAGAATCAGAATTTGGGAACACTATATAAAGAAGGACTCGATTTCCTATTGAAGATAGTTGGCAAATTTATACCTATATAGATAAAAATATATGGATAAGGCCTTCCCTGGTGGCTCAAATGGTAAAGAATCTGCCTGTAATGTGGGAGATCTGGGTTTGATCCCTGGGTGGGGAAGATACCCTGGAGAAGGAACTGGCAATCCACTCCAGTATTCTTACCTGGAGAATCCCAGGGACAGAGGAGCCTGGCAGGCTAGAATTTCTGGGGTCACAAAGAGTTGGACATGACTGAGTGACTAAGACACACATATACCCATATATACACACATTACATATTCATACTAAAACACCCGTATTTTTCTCATTGCTACGAGATGCTGAACACTTTGTCACAGCCTAGTAAGAATCAGAATTTGGGAACCTAACTAAGCAGAACGAGGGTAGGCTGATAGGAGAAGACTTAAAAATTCTTAGTGGATGGCTGCCCACACAGAACTACAACATGGTCAAGCACCCTTAGGCAAGGGCTCTCAAAGAGCTCAGGGAGACAACACCACCGGATAACTACAGCAGAGTAACAACTCCTGGCCTACCCAGTTGCTTTTATCACGGCATTTATATTTTCTGTCTCCTCATTCTTTTGGGCAGCTACCTGCTCTATGCTGTCAAAAGGTCATGTTTGTAAATAACCTGTATCTTTCGTTGACTAAAATCTCAACAAACTGGCATCTGCAGTACCTGGATCCTGTGACGCCGTCCCTAACTTCCCACGATGACCTAACTCCTTGTACATAATCTTTTTTAGTTACTTAATCCAGTCATTATTTGATTACACATCTGTCTTTTTCAGTAATCTTGAGTCCTTTAAGATCAAGGAACTCTGCTTTCTCTTTTTGCTTTCAGTCCAGTATATAAACCTACCATGCCACAAACTTTTTAAAATATTAAAAAGAACGACTTTGCTGCTAAAGCTACAGAATACCACACCCTGTAATAAATACATACATACATATATATTTTTTCATGGTCTTATATGCAGAGAATTAGCTTACCTGGCAACTCTCTTGGACCATCCCAACTGATGTGCACGAACTGCAACTTCTTGGTTAAGATGTCGTGCAATGTTTTTTATTTCTGGCTGCAAATTTTCCACCTAGCTAAAGAAAAAGTAGACTCTGTTACGAGCACATTAAAGATCTGTATTCATAACCATTCATAATTTTACTCTTTATTCCCTAAACTCATTAAAAAAAATGTGGTTTACTGGTTGTGTCAGGAAACTCTAAGATTGCTCACAAGATGTTAATTTAAGATACCAATTGCAATCAAATTA
>SJYQ01019265.1:6539-18920 GCA_006410935.1 Redunca redunca
TTCATATAGTTTTGAAATGTGAGAATTTTTTGTGAAAGCTTAAAACACCATATTTTAGAATATAATTTTTAAAAAGAACTTACAACTTTATACTTTTTTCATAATAGTTCACTATAATATTTTACTGAACTAATATGAAATAAATTTTTAAAAACAACTTTATCCATAGTGCTTTGTGGTCAAAAATTCAAAGAGCTGTAAATTACAAGGGAGCAACTTCTGAAAATGGCTGGGTTCAGGCATTGTGTAAATCACCCCCAAAATTCGGAAAAGCTATTTATTATTTTATCACCTCAATAGCTTGTAATTTATCTATTCTCTTAATTTAACTCCAACAAGATCCCAACTATCTTTATCATTAGCACAGGAAACTGCAGTCATTTCAAAATGACCCAGCAATGCTCCTGAACTCAAGCCATATTGCTGCATGCTTGCTCAGTCATGGCTGACTCTGCAACCCATGGACTGTAGTCAGGCACACTCCTCTGTCCATGGAATTTTCAGGCAAGTATACTGGAGTGGGTTGCCATTTCCTTCTCCACCAGATCTTCCAGACCCAGGGACTGAACTCACCTCTCCTGCGTCTCCAGCATTGGCAGGCAGATTGTTTACCATAGAGCCACCAGGGAAACTCATATTGTTGTCCTTCAAATCCATTTCTTGCCCTGAAGGCAATCTATGAAAATATTGTATCTGAGTGTGTCACCCCCACAACCCATTACCCCTCATTCAAGTATTCCCATTGCTTTCAACCACGGACCAATTCTCTTACCCCTTCCTTCTTCTACAGTGGTCTCCTTTGCTCTTTCTATCATTGACAGTACTTTCGAAATATTCTTTTACTGAAACATGCCCCATTTCCAGAGGGATTTTTTTCATATCTTTTTATACTCATTTTCAATTTTTCTGAATCATCAGTTTTCCAAGGAAAATTATGCTGAACTTACAGATCATTCCAATTTCCCCTAAATGCTTCTGTACATAACCAACACATCTCTCCAGATGAATTTTCCAGAGTTCTAATTTCCCCTATATTTGTAAGCATGAAGCAGAGTATATACTAAAATAAAATACGAGCAACTTATGTGAACGAGAAATTATGACTTCATCAAAGCATTATGTAGACACAGTATTAGCATTATATTTCAATCACTTCTTGCCAGATTTAGTAGAAACACAATGAATTAATGAATACTACTTGAACACTTGAGCAAGTATTTCTAAGATTTGCAGATTGTCTTAGTTTTCTGTCACCTATTCCTGGAAATGATAGCAGTATTCAAAGATAGAATATCTATATCAGAAATACATGTTTTAAATTGTCAGTAATTTATTTCATAAGTAAATGAAAAATATCAGAGATATAGAAACTTGTGTTTTGAATTTGTAGACATTTCAGAATTTTCAGTAGCTGAACACTTTCAAAATTACATTTGAACACAAATTTGGCCAGCAGTTTATGTTTGGGTTCAGTTCAAAGTGATCTCATTCTTAGTTTGCCAATTCAAAGTATCTTCAGTTTGATGCAAATATGACATGGTGTTTGTGGATAAGTTCACATTGATTCTGTCCCTGTTCAGTGCTAAGACTATCCAGAAAAATACCAAGGACATATTCCTATGTAGATGCAATTAATAATCAAAGGGAAATACATTTGAAACTATAGAGAGTAAGGACTTCCCTAGTAGCTCAGCAATAAAGAATCTGCTTGTCAATGCAGGAAAAACAGGTTCAATCCCTGGGTTGGGAAGATTCCCCGGAGGAGGAAATAGCAACTCATGCCAGTTTTCTTGCTTGGATAATCCCTTGGACAGAGGAACCTTGCAAGAGTTGGACCCACTTAGTGACTAAACAGCAACATAAAGAATAAAGGAAACATGAATTTATATAATTAAGCATGAAGGAAAATTTGCCATTTTTTATTTGAATTTGTAGATGGTAATTTTTTACTATCATACCATGATTATTATACTTAGTGTTACAGTAGAATAATATAACCTAGAAGCAATGTTTTTAATTTATATCTTATTTTGAAAAATGTCAAAAATACAAATTCATATGAAATAAGTTCAAACTTAAAACGAAAGTGTGGTTCCTTTAGTAAATTGATTTCCCATGCAAACTATCTTTATTTGTATCTTCAAGAAAATTTAAGAAAACAACACTGAAATTATTTTTTAATGAGAGAAATGAATGAAATATTTAAAAGAGTCTAGCAGACATAATGTATTTAGATATAATTAGCCCAAAAGACAAGAATATAAGAATCTTATGGGTTGAACAAGGCTAGAGAGGAAGTGAAAGTGCAAGTATATAGTGCACATGACATATTTTTCTGTATTTTCAAATAACAGCTATTGACAGACATGGCCTTGAAGCAGTGATCATCATATAAAAATATTTGTTATCTGTCCAAAGTTTTGATTCTGAAAGTTTTCAAATTTGGTTGAGTTCATATTTTTAAAAATTAAAAAGGGGGCTTCCGTCTTGTCTCAGTGGTGAAGAATCTCCCTGCCAATACAAAAGACACAGGTTCAACTCTGGTTTGGGAAGATCCCACATGCAGAGCCACTAAGCCCATGCACCATAACCACCGACACTACACTCCAGAGCCCAGGAGCCTCAAGCATTTAGCCCACATAATGCGACTACTGAGGCCTGCTTGCCCTAGAACCTGTGCTCTATAAGAGAAGCCACCATGATAAGAAGCCCACACACCACAACTAGAGAGTAGACTTGCTCATTGGAACTAAAGAAAAGCCCACACAGCAATGAAGACCTAGCACAGCCAAAAGTAAATAAATACAATTATTAAAAAAAAAAAAAAAGAAAAACTAAAATGCATTTAAAAATTAAATTATTCCTAGGAATCTGGAAAGTATAACAGATTGTGCAACTGAACGTTCTAATTTGGCTACAAAATAAAACATTAAAATCGAAATGGTAATCTAGGACTAATATGGGAAACTGAAGTCAGGGATGTGTTGAGAAACACTTTACAAGGCTTTTTAAAATCATGCTTCGTTGATATAACTAATGATANTAATATGGGAAACTGAAGTCAGGGATGTGTTGAGAAACACTTTACAAGGCTTTTTAAAATCATGCTTCGTTGATATAACTAATGATAAGATGCTGATTTTCCACCAAGGATGTGAAATTATTTGTAGATATTATTTGTGGTTCTACTTTGTTTTATTCTAACACTCACCATTTGTTAAAACAATTTTCCAAATAACAGAGAATATCCTACACCCTGACAGTTAAGTAATGGCTTTCCTGGTGGCTCATTGGTAAAGAATCCAGCTGAAATGCAGGAGGCCACGGTTTGATTCCTGGGTCAGGAACACCCCTTGAGAAAGAATAGGCCACACACTTTGGTATTCTTGAGCTTCTCTGGTGGCTCGAATGGTAAAGAGTTCATCTAGAATGAGGGAGACCTATTTTCGATTCCTGAGTTGGGAAGATCCCTACAGAAGGGCAATGGCAATCCACTCTAGTGGGTTCTCTTGCCTGGAGAATCCCCATAGACAAAAGTGCTGGGCAGGCTACAGTCCATGAACTTTAGCCTGTCAGACTCCACTGTCCATGGGATTTTCCAGGCAGGAATACTGAAGTGGGTTGCCATTTTCTAGAAACAGCTTGCCTATATATGTATTTAAACTAGCATAGTACCTAGAATCTAAGCTTATTAATATTGTCTAATATGTGTTATATTCTTTTGCAGCCAAAGATGGAGAAGCTCTATACAGTCAGTAAAAACAAGACCAGGAGTGGACTGTGGCTCAGATCATGAATTCCTTATTACAAAATTCAGATTTAAACTCAAGAAAGTAGGGAAAACCTATTGGTCTTCAGGTGTGACTGAAGTGACAAATAGATTCAAGGGATTAGATCTGATAGATAAAATGCCTGATGAACTATGGATGGAGGTTTGTGACACTGTAAAGGAGACAGGGATCAGGATCATCCCCAAGAAAAAGAAATGCAAAAAGGCAAAATGGTTGTCTAAGGATACCTTAAAATTGCTGTGAATCAAAGAAGAGAAAGGCAAAGGAGAAAAGGAAAGATATACCCATTTGAATGCAGAGTTCCAAAGAATAGTAATGAGAAATAAGAAAACAGTCCTCAGTAATCAATGCAAAGAAATAGAGGAAAACAATAGAATGGGAAAGACTAGAGATCTCTTCAAGAAAATTGGAGATACCAAGAGAATATTTCATGCAAAGATGAGCACGATAAAGGGAAGAAATTGTATGGACCTGACAGAAGGAGAAGATATTAGAAGAGGTGGCAGGGATACACAGAAGAATTATACAAAAAAAGATCTTCATGACCCAGATAACCACAATGGTGTGATCACTTACCTAGAGCCAGATATCCAGGAATGCAAAGTCAAATGGTCCTTAGGAAGCATCACTTCAGACAATGCTAGTGGAGGTGATGGAAATTCAGATGAGCTATTTCAAATCCTAAAAGATGATGTCATGAAAGTGCTGCACTCAATATGTCAACACATTTGGAAAATTCAGCAATGGCCACAGGACTGGAAAAGAACAGTTTTCATTCCAATCCCAAAGAAGGGCAATGCAAAAGAATGTTCGAATCACCACACAACATGGACATCACTGGATGGTTAACACCAAAATCAGACTGATTATATTCTTTGCAGCCAAAGATGGAGAAGCTCTATAGAGTCAACAAAAATAAGATCAGGAGCTGACTGTGGCTCAGATCATGAACTCCTTATTACCAAATTCAGACTCAAATTCAAGAAAGTAGGGAAACCGGTAGACCATTCAGGATTGATCTAAATCGTATCCCTTATGATTATATAGTGGAAGTGAGAAATAGATTTAAGGGCCTAGATCTGACAGATAGAGTGCCTGATGAACTATGGAATGAGGTTCATGACATTGTATAGGAGACAGGGATCAAGACCATCCCCATGGAAAATAAATGCACAAAAAGCAAAATGGCTGTCTGGGGAGGCTTTAGAAATAGCTGTGAAAAGAAGAGAGGCGAAAAGCAAAGCAGAAAAGGAAAGATATAAGCATCTGAATGCAGAGTTCCAAAGAATAACAAGAAGCGATAAGAAAGCCTTCTTCAGCAATCAATGCAAAGAAATAGAGGAAAACAACAGAATGATAAAGACTAGAGATCTCTTCAAGAAAATTAGAGATACCAAGGGAATATTTCATACATAGATGGGCTTGATAAAGGACAGAATGGTATGGACCTGACAGAAGCAGAAGATATTAAGAAGAGGTGGCAAGAATACACAGAGGAACTGTACAAAAAAGATCTTCATGACCTGGATAATCAAGATGGCGTGATCACTCATCTAGAGCCAGACATCCTGGAATGTAAAATCAAGTGGGCCTTAGAAAGCATCACTACAAACAAAGCTAGTGGAGGTGATGGCATTCAAGTTGAGCTATTTCAAATTCTGAAAGATGATGCTGTGAAAGTGCTGCACTCAATATGCCAGCAAATTTGGAAAACACAGCAGTGGCCACAGGACTGGAAAAGGTCAGTTTTCATTCCAATCCCAAAGAAAAGCAATGCCAAAGAATGCTCAAACTAGCACACAATTGCACTCATCTCACATGCTAGTAAAGTAATGCTCAAAATTCTCCAAGCCAGGCTTCAGCAATACGTGAACTGCGAACTTCCTGATGTTCAAGCTGGTTTTAGAAAAGGCTGAGGAACCAGAGATCAAATTGCCAATATCCACTGGATCATGGAAAAAGCAAGAGAGTTCCAGAAAAACATCTATTTTTGCTTTATTTACTATGCCAAAGCCTTTGACTGTGTGGATCACAATAAACTGTGGAAAACTGTGAGAGATGGGAATACCAGACCACCTAACCTGCCTCTTGAGAAATCTGTATGCAGGTCAGGAAGCAACAGTTAGAACTGGACGTGGAACAACAGACTGGTTCCAAATAGGAAAAGTAGGACGTCAAGGCTGTATATTGTCACCCTGCTTATGTAACTTATATGCAGAGTACATCATGAGAAACGCTGGACTGGAAGAAACACAAGCTGGAATCTAGATTTCCAGGAGAAATATCAATAACCTCAGATAGCAGATGACACCACCCTCATGGCAGAAAGTGAAGAGGAATTAAAAATCCTCTTGATGAAAGGAAAAGAGGAAATTGAAAAAGTTGGCTTAATGCTCAATATTCAGAAAACGAAGATCATGGCATCCGGTCCCATCACTTCATGGGAAATAAATGAGGAAACAGTGGAAACAGTGTCAGACTTTATTTATTTGGGCTCCAAAATCACTGCAGATGGTGACTGCAGCCAAGAAATTAAAAGACGCTTACTCCTTGGAAGAAAAGTTATGACCAAACTAGATAGCATATTGAAAAGTAGAGACATTACTCTGCCGACTAAGGTCTGTCTAGTCAAGGCTATGGTTTTTCCACTGGTCATGTATGGATGTGAGAGTTGGACTATGAAGAAGGCTGAGCGCTGAAGAATTGATGCTTTCAAACTGTGGTGCTGGAGAAGACTCTTGAGAGTCCCTTGGACTGCAAGGAGATCCAACCATTCCATTCTGAAGGAGATCAACCCTGGGATTTCTTTGGAAGGAATGATGCTAACGCTGAAGCTCCAGTACATTGGCCACCTCATGTGAAGAGTTGACTCATTGGAAGATTCTGATCTGGAAGGGATTTGAGGCAGGAGGAGAAGGGATGACAGAGGATGAGATGGCTGGATGGCATCACAGACTCGATGGGCGTGAGTCTGAGTGAACTCTGGGAGTTGGTGAAGGACAGGAAGGCCTGGCGTGCTGCAATTCATGGGGTCGTAAAGAGTCAAACAGGACTGAGTGACTGAACTGAACTGAACACGCACTAGTAAAGTAATGCTCAGAATTATCCAAGCCAGGCTTCAAAAGTCTATGAACCGTTAACTTCCAGATGTTGAAACTGGTTTTAGAAAAGGCAGAGGAACTAGAGATCAAATTGCCAACATCCATTTGATCACAAAAAATCAAGAAAGTTACACAAAAACATGTACTTCTTCTTTGTTGACTACTCCAAATCCTTTCACTATGTAGATCACAGCAAACTGTGGAAAAGTCTTAAAGAGATGGGAATACCCGACCACCTGACCTGCCTCCTGAGAAATCTGTATGCAGGTCAAGAAGCAACAGTTAGAACCGGACATGGAACAACAGACTGTTTCCAAATCGCAAGGGTATGTCATGGCTATATATTGTCACCCTGCTTATGTAACTTATATGCAGAGTACATCATGGGAAATGCTGGGCTGGATGAAGCACAAGCTGGAATCAAGATTGCCAGGAGAAATANCCAAATCGCAAGGGTATGTCATGGCTATATATTGTCACCCTGCTTATGTAACTTATATGCAGAGTACATCATGGGAAATGCTGGGCTGGATGAAGCACAAGCTGGAATCAAGATTGCCAGGAGAAATAACAATAACCTCAAATACACAGATGATACCACCCTTATGGCAGAAAACAAAGAAGAACTAAAGAGCCTCTTGATGAAAGTGAAAGAGAAGAGTGAAAAATTTGCCTTAAAACTCAACATTCAGAAAACTACAGTCATGGCATCCAGTCACATCTCTTTATGACAAACAGATGGGGAAACAATGGAAACAGTGACAACTTTATTTTGGGGGGCTTCAAAATCACTGCAGATGGTGACTGCAGCTGTGAAATTAAAAGACTCTTGCTCCTTGGAAGAAAAGCTGTGACCAATCTAAAGAGCATAGTTAAAATGAGAGACATTACTTCCCAACAAAGTTCCATCTAGGCAAAGCTATAGTTTTTCCAGTAGTCATGTATGGATGTGAAAGTTGGACCATAAAGAAAGCTAAGTGCTGAAGAATTGATGTTTTTGAACTGTAGTGTTGGAGAAGACTCTTTTTTTTTTTTTTTTTTTTTTTTACTTTACAATACTGTATTGGTTTTGCCATACATCAACATAAATTCGCCTAGTCCCTTGGACTGCAAGGAGATCCAACCAGTCAATCCTAAAGGAAATCATTCCTGAATATTCATTGGAAGGTCTGAGGCTGAAGCTGAAATATTTTGGCCACCTGATGTGAAAAACTGACTTATTTTAAAAGACCCTTATGCTGGGAAAGATTGAAGGCAGGAAGAGAAGGGGACGACACATGATGAGATGGTTGGATGAAATCACCAACTGGATGGATATGTGTCTTAGCTAGCTCTGAGAGTGTGTGATGGGCAGGGAAACCTGGCGTGCTGCAGTCTACAGGGTCACAAAGAGTAGCACATGGCTGAGAGATTGAACTAATAAACTAATAGGTGTTAAATAACTGTAAAAAGAGTATATTAAACTCAGTTTCTTTATAATAATAACAATATGAAAAGAAATAAAGATAGATTTCAAATTTCTATCACATTAAGTTTAGTTGAGAGAATGAGAAGAAAACCCACACCACATGTGTTCTTAATGTGATGTTCTACGGCTCACTTGCACTTCCCACATACATAAAATATGTCACATGCTGACCACCATAATTCACACAAAATGGTATTTGTGAATGTACATGTTAAACTTTTGTTAGCATTATTACCTAAATTATGATTTCAGTTCAGTTCAGTTGCTCAGTCGTTTCCGACTCTTTGCGACCCCTTGAATCGCAGCACGCCAGGCCTCCCTGTCCATCACCAACTCCTGGAGTTCACTCAGACTCACGTCCATCAAATCAGTGATGCCATCCAGCCATCTCATCCTCTGTCGTCCCCTTCTCCTCCTGACCCCAATCCCTCCCAGCATCAGAGTCTTTTCCAATGAGTCAACTCGTCGCATGAGGTGTCCAAAGTACTGGAGTTTCAGCTTTAGCATCATTCCTTCCAAAGAAATCCCAGGGTTGATCTCCTTCAGAATGGACTGCTTGCAAGGCGAAAAAAAAAAAAAAAGAAAAAAAGGTTAAGTAAATTAATGTTTGTTAAAATTTANGAATTATTTTTATCATTAATATTGATATTATTGTAATGACTATGTAAAAACCATGCACTTTAGCTTCTCTTTTGTAAAGCATAGAGTTTTCTTCATTCCTCAAATACTTTGCTTTCCATTTATTGCATTGTATTCTCAAAACGGTTCTAAATTTCTTATATATTTTTTAATATGTACAATAAATCAAGTATTAAAAGGATTATGACTCTGAAAGAAAGCATTTGGGGATACTTTTTGAAATCTGTACTCGTTTTGAAGCTTATTTATTTTTGTGGAATTTTTATTTATATTGACAAAGGGATTTCAGTGACAGGAGACACTATTCATATTAAATTAGGAAATATTTAATATGAAGGAGGAACGTTTTATATTTTAGTTACAGCTGGGAGGTAGTATTAAATAATATTTACGTCCTAAAAATTGTGAGGAGGGATGTTATATCTTCAACAGTATCCCTAACATTTATCATTGTTTTAATATGATACATACATACAAAACAGATTTTTTAGTCTTGTCCTTAGGCATCTGTCTGCTCACTTGAAGGACACCAATTATATTTGTATATATCACCTATTTTAATGACATCACTAAGGAGTCCACGGTGGCTCAGTGGTAAAGAATTCTCCTGCCAAGGAAGGAAATGCAGGTTGAATCCTGGGTGGGGAAGATGTGCTAGAGAATGAAATGGCAATCCACTCCAGTATTCTTGCCTGGGAAATCCCATGGACAGAGGAGCCTGCCAGGTTAGAGTCCATGAGATTGCAAAAAGTTAGACATGACTGAGTAACTAAACAATTAACAGCAAGAAAGAGTCCATATACTTTCGGGAAAGTTTCCAAAATATTAACAATTACTGTAAATAGTAGATATAATCAATTATTTACATCTCCAAAGTAGGTTTTAACAAATTCATTTTTTCTATGTGTAGCTATATTGTATATCTAAACCCTAAGAACTAGTTTAAAAGATTATCTTTATCTGTATGGCTTTGTTCAGCTATAATAACACAATCTAATAGTGTGTTAAATGAAAATTATTGGGAATGGTAAGAAAATTAATAAGGAGAGATATTCTTCCTCTATATTCTTCACTGATAAATCTTTGAAGATATACAAAGTTTGATAGGTAGCTCTGTATGTCTATATGTAATACTAAAGCATAACATGAATTAGGAAAAGTGTGGGATGTTAAATGCAATGCTCCTTTTTGACTGGTAGATTTTGATATCCTAAAGCTTACTGAAGCTCACTAAGAGAGATTTAATGAAGTCTTTTGTACAGGGAAACTGATGATTCTGGCAATGAACTTGTTTAGGACACACTATCTGATCCCACCACTTAGATGCTTTTATTTGATGCCTACTTCTCTTCTGATGTCACACTAAAGAAGACTGCATATCTCTAGCCCTTTTTTTCAATGTAAGTTTATTTCCAAATAGTTCCCAGAATAGATGTAAAAGAAAACTGTAAAATTTGTGTACAACACAAATAGTTATATCTCTCAGAAGTGGACCGAGCTGTGATGAATCTTTGGAATTGTTTTCTTGACAGTTACATCAAGATTAGTATCTTTTATACTCCTTTTCTAACTTCTTGAGGAACCAATTCTCTCTTTGAGGATCAGGATATCAAAGATACATGGCTTAGAGATTAACATTAAAATACAAATACAACATGAACTTATCTATCCAATCTTATTTATTTTCATGTCACTTCTCCCCTGTTTCTTCTCCACTCCTCCCCAATTCATCACACTGGGTCAAAACACACAGAATGATCTACAATGTCTCTAAAACCTCACATAGTTCCACAACTTGTTTTTTTAATTAAGTTTAACCCCCTTGCCAGGAAATACTTTAGCCCCATTTTGGTGTATCTTGTGTTCATCTTGTCTTTACAATAAAATAATGGTTAATTTATTCTCAAAATATCAGTGGTTTAGATTATAGCTATATTTATCTAAGCATTTGAAAAATAATAATGTCTGTTAAAAAAAGAAACAAACCCCGAATTCTAAGACTGTACTGTCTATATTGTTTAGATAACACTCTTTAGAGTAAAGAATTTATGATGGAGTAAAAAATTCCCCAGATCTTAAGAAGTATTAATAATATATATTCTTGGAAACATTCTCCTAATTACTCCTCCAGAAGTGCCTTTGCCCAGGACCTTCTCAGAGTGACCTCTTCTTCATACAGTACACATGATATTTTTGAAAGAGAATATATGTGTTACTTAAAACAACAACAACAAAACTGTAATGATGCTGGAACTAGCAGGCATTATTTATTATATGAACAAATTCCTGCCCAATTGCAGAAGAAGAATAAAGTTTGGAAATTCAGTGTGTATAGTTAATATATAGTCTGAAATACAGTCTAGCAAACAGAGATGGCTACAAGAGAACACAGATGGAGTAAAAATTGAGCTAATCACTTTGAGTTAAATAAATGAGAACTAAGATTCTTTTACTAAGAATGTGAAAGATCCTCCCACAGTGAGTAAACATTATTCCATTTTTCCATATCCAAAGACAGTTTTATATCAGAAAAATAAACAAGAAGAAGTATTGTGTTATATTGTTAAAGATAGTCTTATTACATAAAATGTGTTTGTTAAAATGGAAGATATTATTAGCCAGTTGTTTAAGGAAAAATACCATGGTAAAAATAATCTTCATGCACTGCATGCTCAGTGGTACTTTGAATACACCTTCACAGCAATTTTCAGTTGAAGAGATACACTCTATAACATACAAACCAAATTTAATGTCAAAGTCTTCTGTGGCTCTTTAAGTTAAAAGTTGTATAGAAATGGTAGTATATGGAGATCAACAAGATATACTCGCCTAGATAAACAGTTCAAAATGTCCATGCGTGTCATGGTTGAAGTAACCATGAGCTTCTTTAAGTACCAGAAATATAATAATCCAATAGCATTTGTTTTAAAATAATGTGAAAGATCAATATTAATATTTACTGCATAAAATCACTTTTAAGAACTCCAACATGCGTAATTTGCATCAGATATTTCTTGATGCATACTTTCTTTTATTAAGAAATCTCTTTACTTTTTGTTTCTTTATGCTCTAAGCTACTATCACTCAGTTAAACCTTTTAAAACAAGAAGAGAATTCTTAGATCATCTCTACTGTGTTGCTTTTCAAAGGAAGCACGTAAAGAGGACAAGTGTTTTCACTGAATGATTGAGTATTTGTATATTAAGTATATCTTTCACACCAGGCACTTGCATACATATTACATAACACGGTTTGAGAAGCTAAATGAGCCTAATTTTATTATTTCATTAGGAATCTCTCATTGGCACCTCAGGGACTTAGCTTATCAAAAAATAATTTTTAAATTATAACAAGGAAATTTGAGTGCTTAAAAATAAGCTGT
>SJYQ01019272.1:9063-21323 GCA_006410935.1 Redunca redunca
TAAGACTATATTCTGATTATATCATACCTCTTCTTACAACATTTTCTGGATCTTATTGCTCCAAATTATAGATCCTGTGATACTTCTGAGTGTAGTTAATTTGTCCTATTTTCATCCTCACACTTCTTTCACTATTCTTATCTTACCTATGGATCATAAATTGTAGTCATGAAGGATTACTGATAAATACAACCAGAAAGTCATGCTATTGTAAGGTTTTGTGCCTTTATAAACAAATACTGCCCTCTCTACCTGAGATAGCCGTTCTCTAGTGAGATTAATTCCTACAGACCTTTTACATCCCCACTTAGATATTACTTCTTCTGGGAAGCTTTTCTGACACTAAAAGTATTTATCTTGTGATCCCATAGTTCTCCTTCATCCTTATTTATCATATTTCAAAGTAATTTTCTGCAATTGTTTTTGTCTCTACCATAAAACAAGTCTTTTTTGAGGGGGTTTACAGTTTTCATATTTCATTGTCAGTTCAGTTCAGTTCAGTCACACAGTCGTGTCCAACTCTTTGCAACCTCATGAATCGCAGTACACCAGGCCTCCCTGTCCATCACCAACTCTCAGACTTCACCCAAACTCATGTGCATCGAGTCGGTGATGCCATCCAGCAATCTCATCCTCTGTTGTCCCCTTCTCCTCCTGCCCCCAATCCTTCCCAGCATCAGGGTCTTTTCCAATGAGCCAACTCTTTGCATGAGGTGGCCGAAGTGTTGGAGTTTCGGCCTCAGCATCAGTCCTTCCAATGAACACCCAGGACTGGTCTCCTTTAGGAGGGACTGGTTGGATCTCCTTGCAGTCCAAGGGATTCTCAAGAGTCTTCTCCAGCACCATAGTTCAAAAGCATCAATTCTTTGGTGCTCAGCTTTCTTCACAGTCCAACTCTGACATCCATACATACCACTAGAAAACCATAGCCTTGACTAGATGGACCTTTGTTGGCAAAGTAATATCTCTGCTTTTTAATATGCTATCTCGGTTGGTCATAACTTTCTTTCCAAGGAGTAACTTTCTTTCTTTCTTTTTATTTCATGGCTGTAATCACCATCTACAGTGATTTTTGAGCCCCCCAAAAACAAAGTCTGACACTGTTTACACTGTTTCCCCTGTTTCCCGTTCTATTTCCCATGAAGTGATGGGTCCAGATGCCATGATCTTAGTTTTCTGGATGTTGAGCTTTAAGCCAACTTTTTCACTCTCCTCTTTCACTTTCATCAAGAGGCTTTTTAGTTCCTCTTCACTTTCTGCCATAAGGATGGTGTCATCTGCATATCTGAGGTTATTGATATTTCTCCTGGCATTTCATTGTACTTACATTTAAATTTCAACATTAAATACATGTGTAAGTATATTCTAACCTTATGTCCCAATTTTTGAAATGGAGAGATAATTGAATGGATGGCTT
Organism: Redunca redunca; assembly: GCA_006410935.1. Classification (NCBI taxonomy): domain Eukaryota; kingdom Metazoa; phylum Chordata; class Mammalia; order Artiodactyla; family Bovidae; genus Redunca; species Redunca redunca. Next base: position 10,481 of record SJYQ01019272.1, read on the forward strand.
TAAGGATGTAATATATTAGACAGTGTAGAATATACTAAACAATTAGAGAATCTGGGGGGTGGTAAAAATCTGTCTATATACATGTACACATTTAGTGACACCAGTAAACACTATCATGTCAAGAAGTCATCTATAGCTTTGGGTTGCACTTAGAGGACTGAACTGAGAGGTCCTTGGTTGTTGACATAATCTCTCTTTGATTTTACACTTAGACAAACTAAGGACTCTGTCAGTATATTGAAACCCCTGAATTGTACAAAATCCCTATTTCTCAGGTGAGACAGTAACAACAAGGTAGATTAAGGAATTGGTTAATGCCAATTAGGATTGTGGGGGCCAGCCACAAAGTGAGCCTGGCTGCTGGAGGTTGAAAATCCAGTTAGATGATGTAGCTCAAGTCTAGTATCTGTAGATTTGAATAGCAGGCTAGAAACCCAGCCTGGAGACAGAATTGGTTAGTGTATTCCTTGAAAATCATTGTTTTCCAAACAAGTTCCTAGGAGGCTTTCCTGCAACGGAGCATAAGACTTGTCAGTCTTAAGCAGGCACTGCATCTTCATTATCTATATATCTCAATTTCCTAGTAAAATACCTTGCACAAAGTAGTTTTTAAATTTATTTTTTAATTGGAGGATAATTGCTTTACAATGTTATGTTAGTTTCTGCTGTACAACAACACAAATCAGCCATAAGTATATATATATTCTCTCCCTCTTGAGCCTCCCTCCCTGCCCATTCCACCTCTCTAGGTTACCACAGAGCACTGAGCTGAGCTTCCTGTGATATACAGTAACTTCTCACTAGCTGTCTATTTTACACATGGTAGTCTAGTAGTTTTCAATAAACAGTTTTTGAACAAGTAAGAGATGAATGTTTGGGAGGAGAATGTATGCCTGACCTGCAGCAGGCTTTACTTTGGGGTCCTGGGTCATTCCCAGTGAAGAGGCCATGGGGCTTTAGAGCATGTGGTATAGGGAGCCAGAAGGTTTCTAGCTATGTCCAGAAAGAGTTTCTGTATAATCTACATAAATTTATGGAATTACTTGCATTAAAACTAGATTAACTAGAGTTTCAGAGTCTAATAGCCACTGCAGTACACCCTGCAGCATAATCAATATCAGTAAAACAAAGACATTAGGAAAATGAGATTGCTGAAAAATGAAAGGAGAAAGGAATCTGGGTGCTATAGAGACCAAACAGTAGTCACAGCTGTTGACTCCAGGGGACAACAGAACAAGAAGGGGATAAAAAGAGCAATAAAAGACCATTCAAAGCGCACCTGTTACAGTAGGAGACAGGCCTTGAACAGTATCCGGTTACATGCCTAGGACAATTTGCCTCTTATTTATTTTAAACTCTGAGCAATCTAGGGATAAAATTGGACTAAGATGGGGCATTGTTCTAACATTTCCTATTGGCAATATCCTTTCTGTATTACTGAACAAAGAAACATATATATATAGTTAAACACAAAGTGAAAACAATTTCTCTCTTTAAATTCATGTATAAAATGTAAATAATATAAGAAAAAGAAAATTATTGAGCCACTGACCATCTAACTCCAATATAATCCCACTGTTAACTTTTTCTGATATCCCATCTTGCTACTAAATATAATTTTAGAAAATCTTATCATCCAGATGTTATTACTTAAATAATTATTTCATCTTTGGCCTCACAGATGGCTTAGATCCACAGGAATCTAGTTTGATAATTTAAGTACCATATTTTAAATATTCCTGAAAATAAGTGGATAGTTTAATAAAACAGATAATGTATATCAGTTCAGTTCAGTACAGTCGCTCAGTTGTGTCCAACTCTTTGCGACCCCATGAACTGCAGCACGCCAGGCCTCCCTGTGCATCACCAACACCCGGAGTTCACCCAAACTCACATGCACTGAGTCCATGATGCCATCCAACCATCTCATCCTCTGTCATCCCCTTCTCCTCCTGCCCCCAATCCCTCCCAGTATCAGAGTCTTTTCCAATGAGTCAACTCTGCGCATGAGGTGGCCAAAGTATTGGAGTTTCAGCTTTAGCATCAGTCCTTCCAAAGAACACCCAGGGCTGATCACCTTTAGAATGGAGTGGCTGGATCTCCTTGCAGTCCAAGGGACTCTTAAGTGTCTTCTCCAACACCACAGTTCAAAAGCATCAATTTTTCGGCACTCAGCTTTCTTCACAGTCCACCTTTCACATCCATACATGACCACTGGAAAAACCATAGCCTTGACTAGATGGACCTTTGTTGGCAAAGTAATGTCTCTGCCTTAGACAACCACAAATATTTAGATGAAAATGGAAACATTCAGTCAAATATCTATATTTACATCTGCATGATGACAGAGTAGTTTCCATTTTCCATGCAACATTTTTTGCTGTAACAGTGTGGATGCTGCAGAAACATCTTCTTAAAGTTATTCATTTCTTTGCATAAAAGAGATTATTGCTGTATCAACAAGAAAAACAAACTAAGTTTGATTATATTAATTCATACTAAGGCAGGCCTAACAGGAAGGAAGTTCTTCTATAGTGCTTCTATATTTTTCTGTTTGATGTGTTTGCCATTACATGAACCAAAGAATTTCCCAACTACCACCATTCATAGTTTGCATAGCTTCAGTTCTAGTAGAATGCATTCCTTCATTAATTCATTTGAAGATTAAACTGAGAGTAGATGGAGAGGATGTTGAAGGATATTCCATATAGAACAGCATGTACCAAGGATCTGACTTGATATGGTACTTGGCATGTTGGAGAATGTAAGGCCAGAATAGCTCAAGGAGAGTGAGTGAGGGCTCTTGGGCTTTATCCTAAGAGTCACAGGAAATCACCGAGCAGTTTTCTTGTTCAAGAATAATAGAATCTCTTTAATGTGTTTAAAAGGTCACTAGATGGACAGTGTGCAAAATGGATCAGAGGGCTCGGCAAGGTTAGTCTTAGGGCCGGTGATACCTGTTGGCTTGAAATAGAGTCCTAGCAATGGAGATGGAGAGAAGTGGACAGATTTAAGGGAGATGTCAGAGGTAGAATCAATAAAGACATAGTGATTAGCTGTTGGCAGAAGAAAGATGGTGAGTTTGAAGTTGACTCCTGGTTTTCTGAGTTGAGTAATTGGGTGGATAGTGGTGTCTTTAACTCAAATGCCAAGTACTAAAGGAAGAACAGAAGTTTGGGGAAGGTAATATAAATCTTCAATATACCTTTTGTCCTGATGAATTTTTGGTACCTATCAGATACCTATGGTAGACAGGTTTCCAGGTTCAGTATGAAAATCTAGGATGGTGTCACTGGTATATAACTGAAACCCTGCAAATGAATGAAATCAACTAAGCAGAAAAGGCCACACCCTGAGGAACTCCAGCATTTAAAGTTTGGTGAAAAATGGAGTAACCAACAAAGATGCCAGTGGAATAGCCAGATAAAAGGAAGAAAGCTGAAAGAGGGTGATGTCATAGAAATCAAGGGAACATTGTTTCAAGAAGGAGGGTGTGATCTTCTATGATGATGACTGAAAGAGTGTTACATGTAAGATTCTCTTTAGTCAGGATCTCATCAAACCATCACCTGAATTATATGGTGTAAATATACCGGCAAGATAACTCCACTAAGTCTATAGGACTCAGGCCATAGAAAAAAAAAATTCTCCTCTTAAATCTAATAAAGCTAATGGAGAAATGCCCTGGGTGTTTTTTTCACAGGCATATAGGGCTTTACTGGTGGCTCAGCAGTAAAAAAAAAAAAAAAAAAAAAAAAATCCACCTGCCAATGCAGGAGATGCAGGTTTGATCCTTGGGTTGNAAAAAAAAAAAAAAAAAATCCACCTGCCAATGCAGGAGATGCAGGTTTGATCCTTGGGTTGGGAAGATTTCCTGGAGGAGGAAATGGCAACCCACTGAGTATTCTTGCCTGGGAAATCTCATGGACTGAGGAGCCTGGCAGGCTACAGTCCATGGGTCACAAAGATTTGGACACAACTGAGTGACTAAATAATAACAACAATAAAAAAAATATCTTATTTCTTAAACAAGAGAGCCAGATTTCCTACTTATGATTTATTAGAATCCACATGTACTGAACACACTGGAACTCAACAAAAAAGAATTAGACTATTTTCTAAGGGAAAGAAGAAATACAGGTCTCAGGGGGAAATGCCCAAGGAACACAGATATTATGTCTATGTTTGTCAAACAGACATAGGAGAGAGAACAAAGACCAGAAAACACTGAAAAATTATTCTTAAGCTAAAACTCCCTGAAGTTTGTGGATTTCTGGGAGTATGAAGCCCTTTGAATGAAGAGTTTAAGCTGTACACAAAGTTGAAGTTCAATTAGAATCAGATACCAAAGATGATCTTGCTTACTCCAAGTGATTTATCTGGATACTGGCTGAAGAGAGCTTAAGCTGAAAAGGAATTAGTAATGTGACTAAGATTCTGACAGATGTGAATAACAGGAAGAAGAACTCTGAAGCAATCCAGAAGGAAAAAAAAATGGAAAAGAGGCTGAATAGATACAAACTGATGATTATTTTGATTGAACTTAATTTCAGCAATTAATTCAAATAGCAGATATATCATTTCAGAGAAACAAATCTCTTCTAATAAAGAAAAATTACATAGTATGTTCAATTTCTAAGCCCATGCTATTGATAAAAACATTTTGAGAGAGAACAGGGGTAAGGGAAGGAAGGGAGGGTGTGAAAAAGAGAAAGAAATTGATTCTGAAAAATTGACTTTGTCTGCCTGATAGTCATTGGATGAAATCACAAAGAAAACATTGGCAAGAGGTCAGGCCTCCTGGAATCCATTAAATACAAAGAAGGAGAAAAATATCTAACTGTTGGTTGCAGATCAGCATGATATATTCAAAGATTTGAGCAGAACTATTTAAGGGTGAGCAAATCCAGCAATAAAATGTGAAAATCAGCACTCATAAAAATAAGAAAATAAATTTTCTAGATTACAGAACAACTGGTACTACTACATGTTGGATACCATACATGGGTCTTAACCAGAAACAAAGATCTTGGAGGGCCACTGATTCCTGAGTTTCTGTTCTCCCCTCAGCATATGCAAATTTCTGCAGCACCTCCACTAGTTGGTAGTCACAATTACAGTTTTTGAAGGTGTGCTCAGAATAAAGGTTAATCTGACCAACTAAACCACAGACTTAAAATAGACATGAGGGCTAATCTAGGCTGGGAGATGAACTGTGACAGTCATGTCCCACACTCACACCTTTATTTCTACAGTGGATAAATCCAATAGACAAGAGCTGCATGGTAGAATGACTTGACTTGAAAGTGTAGTTTGCTTTAATGAGAAGTATCAGAAGGAAATTAGAGCTCAGATAGGCAAGATGCCAAGGACACGGAAGTCAGCTAATGCAGGCTAGAACAGGTTGGTACTGGAGGCTTAGACAGACTAGAACAATCATTTCTGACCTTTTAGAAAATGGAGACTACTCATTACTGATAAGACAAAGCTTTATGAAAAATTGCAAAAGCAATAATTTTTCATTCTATGCTTGGAGCTGGTGCACTGAGACGACCCAGAGGGATGGTATGGGGAGGGAGGAGGGAGGGGGGTTCAGGATGGGGAACACATGTATACCTGTGGTGGATTCATGTTGATGTATGGCAAAACCAATGCAATATTGTAAAGTAATTAACCTCCAATTAAAATAAATAAGTTTATATTTAAAAAAATTAGAAAGTAAATCTAAACAAAAATAAGAAAAATAAAAAATACCTCCAGAAGTGAAAGTGAAAGTCACTCAGTCGTGTCTGACTATACAGTCCATGGAATTCTCCAGGCCAGCATACTGGAGTGGGTAGCCTTTCCCTTCTCCAGGGAATGAGATAGCAACAGTTAGCTCTTTGGTGTACATCTCATAAAATTTTTTCTATGCGTATACAAATATATATATATATACACACATATATACAGTTTGTGACCCCATGGACCATAGCCTGCCAAGCTACTCTATCCATGGGATTTTCCAGGCAAGAATACTGGCCTGGTTTGCCATTTCCTTCTCTTGGGTCTCTTCCCAATTGCAGGGATTGATCCAGAGTCTCCTGCATTGGCAGGCAGACTCTTTACCACTGAACAGGCAGAGAAGCCCATGTATGCAGTTACTGAATTTTAATCAAAACTTTCACTTAATGATATTTTATGAGCAACTTTTTACTACAATAAATACATATACACAGTACTATTTTTCTACATAATATTACATCATAAGGGTCTATCACAATTGATTTTACTGATCTATTGTTGAACATGTTTGGTGTTTCTAGTTTTGTTGCTACTATGAAGAATACTACAGTGAATATTACTGAGCACATTCTTTCTTTAAGGATCCCTTTATAACATCAAACATATAAATATGGGACAACTGGATATCCACATGCAAAAAACAGAAGTTATACCCCTATGTCACACTAGATCTAAAATTAACTCTAAATGGATAAAAAACTAAATATAAGAACTAGAACTATACAGCTTTTAGAAGAAAAGCAGAGTGATAAAACTTTGTAACCTTGGGCTTGGCAATGATTTCTTAGATATGACCCCAGAAGCACAGTCAGCAAAAGAAAAAAAAAATGAAAATAGAATTCATCAAAATTAAACTTTTCTGCATCAAAGAACAGTATCAAGATAGTGAAAAGGCAATCAATGGAATGGGAGAAAATAGTTACAAATCACAGATCTATTAGAGTCTAGTATCCAGACTATATATACATCTCCTATATTTCAACAACTAAAAGAAAACAACCCAATGAAAATTTGGGCATGGGACCTGAATAGATATTTCTCTAAAGAAAATATGCAAATTTCCAATAAGCACATGAAAAGATGCTCAACATCACTAATCATGAAGAAAATGCAAATCAAAATACAGTGAGATGTCAATTCACACTGATTATGATGGCTATTATATATTAATTTTGTACCCCATGTATTTTATTTCTTTTTCATGTGAAGGACACACACAGAAAAAGAACAATAAATGTTGGCTAGGATGTGGAGACATTGAGTTTGGTATGTTGCTAGTGGGAATGTAAAATGGTTCAGGCACTGTAGAAAACAATTGTTACAGTTTCTCAAGTTAAGCGTAGAAGTAACATTGTTGTTGCTGTTCAGTCACTAAGTCGTGTTCAGCATTTTGTGACCTCACGAACTGTAGAAGGCCAGGCTCCTCTGTCTTCTACTATATCCCAGAGATTGCTCAAATTCATGTGCATTGAGTTGGTGATGCTATCAAACCATCTCATCCTCTGCTGCGCTCTTATCCTTTTGCCTTCAATCTTTCCCAGCATTAGGGTCTTTTCTATGTGTCAGCTCTTTGCATCAGGTGGCTGAAGTGCTGCAGCTTCAGCTTCAGCATCAGTCCTTCCAAAGAATATTCAAGGTTGATTTCCTTTAGGATTGACTGGTTTGATCTCCTTGCAGTCCAAGGGACTCTCAAGAGTCTTCTCCAGCACCACAATTCAAAAGCATCAATTTTTCAATGCTCAGCCTTCTTTATGGACCAACTCTTACATCTGTACATGACTATTAGAAAAGCCATAGCTTTGACTATATGGATTTTTGTCAGCAAAGTGATGTCTCTGCTTTTTAACACACTGTCTAGGTTTGTTATAGATTTCCTTCCAATGAGCAAGCATCTTAATTTCACTGTCCACAGTGAATTTGGAGCCCAAGGAAATGAAATCTGTCCCTGCTTGCAGTTTTTCTCCTTCTATTTGCCATGAAGTGATGGGACTAGATACCATGATTTAGTATTTTTAATGTTGAGTTTCAAGCCAGCTTTTTCACTCTCATCTTTTACCCTCATCAAGCTCTTTAGTTCCCTTTCACTTTCTTCCATTAGAGTGGTATCATCTGCATATCTGGTGTTGTTGATATTTCTCCTGGCAATCTTGATTCCAACTTGTGGTTCATCCAGCCTGGCATTTCGCATGATGTACGCTGAATATAAGTTAAATAAGCAGGGTGACAATATACAGTCTTGTCTTTTTCCTTCTCAATTTTGAAACAATCAGTTGTTCCATGTTCAGTTCTAACTGTTGCTTCTTGACCCATACACAGTTTTCTCAGGAAACAGATAAGGTGTTCCAGTACTCCTATCTCTTGGAGAATTTTGAGCATTATTTTGCAAGCATGTGAAATGAGTACAATTGAGAGGTGTTTTGACCATTCTTTGGCATTACCTTTCTTTGGGATTAGAATGAAAACTGACCTTTTCCAGTGTGGCCACTTCTGAGTTTTCCAAATTTGCTGGCATATTGAGTGCAGCACTTTCACAGCATCATCTTTTAGGATTCAAAATAGCTCAGCTGTTAATTCTGTCATCTTCACTAACTTTGTTCATAGGAATGCTCCCTAAGTCTCACTTGATGTCGTATGCCAGGATGTCTGGCTCTAGGTGAGTGACCACACCGTTGTGGTTATCTGGGTCATTAAGACCTATTTTGTATAGTGTTTTGTATACTTGCCACCTCTTCTTAGTCTCTTCTGCTTCTGTTAGGTCCTTACTGTTTCTGTTCTTTATTGTGCCCATCCTTTATGTGCTCATTTCCTTGATATCTCCAGTTTTCTTGAAAAGATTTCTAGTCTTTCCTATTCTATGTTTTTCCTCTATTTCTTTTCATTGTTCATTTAAAAAGACTTTTTAAAATCTCTCCTTGCTATTCTCTGGAATTCTGCATTCAGTTGGGTATATTTTCCCCTTTCTCCCTTGCCTTTCACTTCTCTTCTTTTCTCAGCTATTTATAAAGCCTCCTCAGACAACTGCTTTGCCTTCTTGCATTTCTTTTTCTTTGGAATGGTTTTGGTTACTGCCTCCTGTATAATGTTACAAACTTCCATCCACAGTTCTTCAGGTACCATGTCTACCAGATCTAATCCCTTGAATCTATTCAACACCTCCAGTGTATAATTATAAGGGATTTGATTTAAATCATACCTGATGGCCTACTGGTTTTCCCTACATTCTTCAATTTAAGCCTGAATTTTGCAATAAGGAGTTCATGATCTGAGTCACAATCAGCTATAGGTCTTGTTTTTGATGACTGTTAGAGAACTTCTCCATCTTCGGCTGCAAAGAACATAATCAGCCTGATTTCTGTGCTGACCATATAGTGATTTCCATGTGTAGAGTCATCTCTTGTGTTATTGGGAGAGGATGTTTGCTATGACCAGTGTGTTCTCTTGAAAAAAACGCTGTTAGCCCCCCCCCCTTCATTTTGTACTCCAAGGCCAAACTTGCCTGTTATTCTGGGTATCTCTTGACGTCCTACTTTTGCTTTCCAATACCCTATGATGAAAAGGACATCTTTTGTGATAGTTCTAGAAAGTGTTTTAGGTCTTCATAGAACCGGTCAACTTCAGCTTCTTCAGCGTCAGCTGTTGGGGCATAGACTTGGATTACTGTGATGTGAATGATTTGCCTTGGATACAAGCTGAGATCATTGTGTTTTTGAGATTTCACCCAAGTACTTCATTTTGGACTCTTGTTGACTATGAGGGCTATACCATTTCTTCTAAGGGATTCTTGCCCACAGTCATAGATCTAATGGTCATCTGAATTAAATTTACCCATTTCCATCCATTTTAGTTCACTGATTCCTAAAGTGTTGATGTTCACTCTTGCCATCTCCTTTTGACCACATCTACTTTACCTTGATTCATGGACCTAATATTCCAGGTTCCTATGTAATATTATTCTTTACAGCACTGGAGTTTACTTTCACCACCAGACATATCCACGGCTGAGCATTGTTCCTGCTTTGATACAGCCACTTCATTCTTACTGACGCTATTAATATTAGTAATTGCCCTCTGTTCTTCCCCAGAAGCATATTGGACACCTTTCAAACTTGAGGGCTCATCTCCCCCTGTCATATTTTTATGCCATTTATACTGTTCATGGGGTCCTCCAGGGAAGAATACTGCAGTGGGTTTCCATTCCTCCTCCAGTGACCACATTTTGTCAGAGCTCTTCACTATGTCCTGTCCAACTTGGGAGGCTCTGCACGGCACAGCTCGCAGCTTCATTGAGTTTCACAAGCCCCTTCACCATGAAAAAGCTGTAATCCAAGAAGGGAATCCATATAAATCAGCAACTCTATTCCTAGATAAATACCCCAAAGAATTGAAGGCAGATATTCAAAGACATGTATACCTATGTTCATAGCAACACTATTCAAATTCACTAGTCAAAACATGGACTCAACCCAAACAGGCATCAGTGAGTGAATGGATAAATAAATATGGTATGTCCATACAATGGAATATTATTCATCCATGAAAAGGAATGAGGTGTTGATTCGTACTGCAACATGGATGAACTTTGAAAACATACTAATTAAAAGAAACTTTTGCTGACTAAGGTCCGTCTAGTCAAGGATATGGTTTTTCCTGTGGTCATGTATGGATGTGAGAGTTGGACTGTGAAGAAGGCTGAGCACCGAAGAACTGATGCTTTTGAACTGTGGTGTTGGAGAAGACTCTTGAGAGTCCCTTGGACTGCAAGGAGATCCCACCAGTCCATTCTGAAGGAGATCAACCCTGGGATTTCTTTGGAAGGAATGATGCTGAAGCTGAAACTCCAGTACTTTGGCCACCTGATGTGAAGAGTTGATTCACTGGAAAAGACTCTGATGCTGGGAGGTATTGGGGGCAGGAGGAGAAGGGTATGACCAAGGATGAGATGGCTGGATGGCATCACTGACTCGATGGACGTGAGTCTGAGTGAACTCCGGGAGATGGTGATGGACAGGGAGGCCTGGCATGCTGCGATTCATGGGGTCGCAAAGAGTTGGACATGACT
>SJYQ01019272.1:21570-33257 GCA_006410935.1 Redunca redunca
ATGACTTATTGAGCCAAAGCATAAGTTCACAAAATCAGAAGGCAGTGCATTAGTTTCCTGTGGCTGTTGTAACAAATTACCACAAACTAAGGGCTTCCCTGGTGGCTCAGTGGTAAAGAATCCAGCTGCCAATTCAGGAGACATAGTAGATATGGGTTCAATCTGTGGGTTGGGAGCATCTCATGAAGAAGGAAATAGCAACCCAACCATATTATTTATTATGTTTTTATAATTTTTTCATCATGTTATATACATATATATATATGTATACAAACACACACACAGACAACTAAAAAGGGGAAAATTCACTTGAGGAAGTGGAATAATCAAATTCCAAATCTCAACAGAGCATTAAGCAACACAGATATTTCATATGGTTTCATTTTTAAAAATTCAAGACAGATAACTATCATCAGCATGTTATCCAGATATTGCAAAACACAGTGCAGAGAATCAATTTGAACTTAAGAGCAAAGATAGCTGGCATTATATTTTTAATGTTATCTTTGAGATATAATTTGCATACAATAAAATTTGCCCTTTTAAGGTGTTTAATTCAGTGGTTTCAGTATATTTGCAGAGTCATACATTCACCACCACTATGTAATTTTTAGAACAATTTAATCACCCTCAAAACAAACCTTGTCCCACTAGCAGTCACTCCATAAAATCCCCTTCTTGTCAGTGCCTCACAACTGCTAATATACCTTTTGTGCCTACATATTTACCTATTCTGGACATTTCATATAAATGGAATCATATAATATAAGGGTTTTGTGAAGGGCTTCTTTCATTTAGCATCTTTTCAAAGTCAAGCCACATTGTAGCATATATCAGAACTTCAGTCTTTTTTGTGGCCAAATAATATCCCATTGCATGGATCTAACAGTTTTATCTGTTCAGTAGATATTGATGGACTTTTGGGTTGTTTTGATCACTGGATATTATGAATAATGTTGATATGAGCATTTGTGAACAAGTTTTATATTGACTGTATTTTCAGTACACTTGGATCTATCCATAGGAACAGAGTCTTACCGTATCTAAGTTTAACGTTATAAGGAACTGCCAAACTTTGACAGTCTGCACTATTTTGTGTTCCCATCATTAACATACGAAGGATCCAAATTTTCACATCCCCACCAACACCTGCTATTGTATCTTTTTACTTATAGTCGTCCTGCTGGGTATGAAACAGAAATATTGTCTTGGCAGGATTTTTTTGGCTCAGTGGTAGAGAATCTGCCTTCCAATGCAGAAGAGGTGCAGGAGACCCGAGTTTGATCTCTGGGTTGGGAAGATCTCCTAGAGAAGGAAATGGCAACCCACTCCAGTATTCTTGCCTGGAGAATCCCATGGACAGAGAGAGGAGCCTGACAGGTTACAGTGCATGGAGTCCCAAAGAGTCAGACATGACGGGCAATTAAGCAACAGCAACAACAGGATTTATTTATTTATTCATTCCAAATATACCATCATTGTTTATAGAGTTTATCAGAAATATAAGCAATCACTCACATTCTAAAAGAGGGTTTCTCAAACTTTAGTGTGCTTCAGAATCACCTGAAGCACCTGTTACATGCAGATTCATGGGCTCCACCATCACAGTTTCTGATTTAGTAGTCTTGAAGTACAGCCCAGTAATTTGCATTTCTCACAAGTCTGCCAGAGAAGGCAATGGCAACCCACTCCAGTACTGTTGCCTGGAAAATCCCATGGACGGAGGAGCCTGGTAGGTTAAAGTCCCTGGGGTAGCTGAGGGTTGGACACGACTGAGCGACTTCACTTTCACTTTTCACTTTCAGGCATTGGAGAAGGAAATGGCAACCCACACCAGTATTCTTGCCTGGAGAATCCCAGGGACAGAGGAGCCTAGTGGGCTGCTGTCTATGGGGTCGCCCAGAGTCAGACACGACTGAAGCAACTTAACAGCAGCAGCAGCAACAAGTCTGCAGGTGAGGCTGATGCTGCTGGTGTGAGCCACATTTTAAGAACCATTGTCAGGGAAGTTTTTCCCAAAATGTCTATGGGATATTAACAACTGTTACATAGTGGAAGGATATTATTGTGATAGAACTTTGAGAAAAGTTGGGTGAAGGAGATTTCTATTTCTCAGTAGAAAGGGAAGCAATAGAATGGGAAAGACTAGAGATCTCTTCAAGAAAATTAGAGGTACCAAGGGAACATTTCATGCAAAAATGGACACAATAAAGGAAAGAAATGGTGTGGACCTAACAGAAGCAGAAGATATTAAGAGGTGGCAAGGGTACACAGTAGAACGATACAAAAAAGATCTTCATGACCCAGATAATCATGATGGCGTGATCACTCACCTACAGCCAGACATCATGGAATGTGAACAAGTGGGCCTTAGGAAGTATCACTACGAACAAAACTAGTGGAGGTGATGGAATTCCAGTTGACCTATTTCAAATCTAAAAGATGATGCCTTCAAAGTGCTTCACTAAATATGTCAGCAAATTTGGAAAACAGCAGTGGCCACCAGACTGGAAAAGGTCAGTTTTCATTCCAATCCCAAAGAAATCCAGTGCCAAAGGATGGTCAAACTACCACACAATTGCACTCATTTCATACGCTAGCAAAGTAATGCTCAAAGTTCTCCAAGCCAGACTTCAACAATATGTGAACCATGAACTTCCAGATGTTCAAGCTGGTTTTAGAAAAGGCGGAGGAACCAGAGATCAAATTGCCAACATCTGCTGGATTATCGAAAAAGCAAGAGTGTTCCAGATAAATATCTACTTCTGCTTTATTGACTATACCAAAGCCTTTGACTGTGTGGATCACAACAAACTGGAAAATTCTGAAAGAGATGGGAATACCAGACCACCTGACCTGCCTCCTGAGAAATCTGTATGCAGGCCAGGAAGCAATAGTTAGAACTGGACATGGAACAACAGACTGGTTCCAAATAGGAAAAGGAGTACATCAAGTCTGTATATTGTCACCCTGCTTATTTAACTTCTATGCAGAGTACATCATGAGAAACGCTGGACTGGATGAAGCACAAGCTAGAATCAAGATTGCCAGGAGAAATATCAAGAACCTCAGATATGCAGATGACACCACCTTTATGGAAGAAAGTGAAGAGGAACTAAAGAGCCTCTTGATGAAAGTGAAAGAGGAGAGTGAAAAAGTTGGCTTAAAGCTCAACATTCAGAAAACGAAGATCATGGCATTCGGTCCCATCACTTCATGGGAAATAGATGGGGAAACAATGGAAATAGTGACTTTATTTTTGGGGGCTCCAAAATCACTGCAGATGGTGACTGCAGCCATGAAATGAAAAGACGCTTGATCCTTGGAAGAAAAGGTATTACCAACCTAGACAGCATATTAAAAAGGAAAGACATTACTTTACCAACAAAGGTCCATCTAGTCAAAGCTATGGTTTTTCCAGTAGTCATGTATAGATGTGAGAACTGGAGTATAGAGAAAGCTGAGCACCAAAGAATCGATGTTTTTGAACTGTGGTGTTGGAGAAGACTCTTGAGAGTCCCTTGGACTGTGAGGAGATCCAACCAGTCCATCCCAAAGGAAATCAGTCCTGAATATTCATTGGAAGGACTGATGCTGAAGCTGAAATTTCAATACTTTGGCCACCTGATGCGAAAAACTGACTCATTTGAAAAGACCTTAATGTTGGAAAAGATTGAAGGCGGGAGGAAAAGGGGATGACAGAGGATGAGATAGTTGGATGGCATCACCGACTGAATGAACATGACTGTGAGTGAACTCCACAAGTTGGTGATGGACAGGGAGGCCTGGCGTGCTGCAGTCCATGGGGTCACAAAGAGTCGAACATGACTGAGTGACTGAACTGAATTGAACTGAACTGAAAGAGGTTTCAATACTCAAGTCTTCTCTGAACTTCTAATCTATGAGTGTGCATTTCCAACCTCCGAGGTTAGAAACATCGCAAATGTTGTATGCTATTTCTACAATTTTTGACAATGGGAATATTTTTCAAAAACTTTTTATCGAAGAATAATCAAAATATTTATATATTTTTTAATAAATGCACATATTTAAGGTGTGCAATTTATTATGTTTTGACATATGTATACACCCATGAAACCATCTCCAACATCATAACACCTGCTGAGGTCATGAATCCTGATTAGTTTAAATCAATTATAATAAATTCCTTTTCCTTGCCAGTGTTTGAAGTATGGATATATTACTCGATTCTCATCAATGAGATATGAGAGGATGTTTCATTGGGGCTTTCTGGAAATAGTTTCCTTACTTTAGAAAGATAGCTTCGAGAACATATAGTCTCTGCTTCCACTGGTCATGGTTACTTCTAGATTTTATGGCTGCGACTATAATGATCATCTTATGATAGTGAGAAGAATCAGTTCAGTTCAGTCGCTCAGTCGTGTCCAACTCTTTGTGACCTCCTGAATCACAGCACGCCAGGCCTCCCTGTCCATCACCAACTCCCAGAGTTCACTCAGACTCGCATCCATCGAGTCAATGAGAATAAATGAGTAAAAAACTGACACTTTGAGGATGGCAGAGCAGAAAGATGGGATGAAACTTGTTGTTGAATTCTTCTTTGAAACACTGAAGATAAGGCAAAACAAAACCTGGGAGCCACTCAACCTTGACACTTCTTGTTCTGTGAGTTAAGACACTGCCTTCACAATTTACACCGTTTGGGATAGGATTTTTTGTTCCATATAGCTGAAAACATGCTTACAAAGAGGTTTCAAAACACATATCACTGACTATTCAGTTCCTGGTTCTTTAACCTCAGCCAGTTTAACTTCATG
Organism: Redunca redunca; assembly: GCA_006410935.1. Classification (NCBI taxonomy): domain Eukaryota; kingdom Metazoa; phylum Chordata; class Mammalia; order Artiodactyla; family Bovidae; genus Redunca; species Redunca redunca. The sequence goes on from SJYQ01019272.1 coordinate 26,370, forward strand.
CCTTATAAGTCACAGAGTGCAATTTTATGTACCTCTCCTCCCTTATGTGCCATCTATTGGGTTCACAGCTCTGGTCTTTGATTCCTAGAACTGTGCTCCATCTTTTAATACGTAGCCCCTCTTTGGCTTTTGCAATTTAGCTTTACATTCAACTTTCAGCTTACATTGACCCCTAACTTCAGCTGCTCTAACAGATTAAGAGGTAGCAAGCCACCCCGCCCAAGCCACTAATGCCAGTCCAGTAATTCTCAGTACCTTCTCTCATAAGTGGCTCCTCTTCCTTTACTGCCTGTTTGAAAGTATGATACCCCCTTCCATGCAGATGCCCAAGCTAGAAATTATCCTTGCTTCTTCCTTTTTTTTCTCATCCCAACATCCAGTCAGTCATTGGCGACCTAGTCATTAAAAAAAAAAAATTATTGGAGTATAGTTGATTAACAATATTATGCTAGTTTTTACTGTACAGCAAAGTGAATCAGTGATGCATATACACATATCCACTCTTTTTTAAGATTCCCATATAGGTCATTACAGAGTATTGAGTAGAGTTCCCTGTGCTAGACAGTAGGTATTTTATTGGGTTGGCCAAAAAGTTCATTCGGGGTTTTCTGGAACCTACTGTCTAGCACAGGGAACTAAAGCATCTGTCTGCAATGCAGAAGACACAGGTTCGATTCCTGGGTCAGGAAGATCCCCTGGAGAAGGAAATGGCAACCCACTCCAGTACTCTTGCCTGGAGAATTCCATGGATAGAGGAGCACGGTGGGCTATAGTCCATGGCATAGCAAAGAGTCAGACATGACTGAGCAACTAACACTTGCCCAATCCTATATATATAGTAGTGTGTAGAAGTCAATTTCAATCTCCCAATTTATCCCTCCTCCCTTTCGCCCGGTAAACATTTAAGACCTACTTATTTTAGCTTTGGCGTGTTTCTTCATCTCTTCTCTCCATCCTCATTCTCATCTTCCTAGTTTAAATACCATCATTTCTCCCAAGTTACAATAACTATTTCCCTGCTGCTTTTCCTGTCTCCAATCTTGCCATTTTACAATGCAGCCTACATTTTGCAGTGAGGGAAAAGTTTCTAAAATGCTGACTATGTTGTTTCCATGTTCACGTCCACTGCCCCCTGTTCTCCCGCACCCATTTTTACAGGGTAAAGTCCTTAAGTTGGGACAGAGGGCCTCCAAGATCTGTCTCTCCCTTGCTTCTCCAGCTTCATGACCCACCGCCAACTAACTCAAACTTCATTAGCCAGCAACCGTGAATGGTTTATAGTTCCTCAGAACACACCATGCCATGATTTACCTTCATTTCTTCGCTCATAATCTTCTCTGTGAAAAATGCCCCTTCTCCTATTGTAGTATTTTCCTACTTATTCTTTGGGCCTTGGTTCAGGCATCACCTCCTGAAAGATTTATCTGATCCCACTCAGTCTAGATTTCCTTCCATGATATTCTTTTACAGCATCTTTTACTTTTACAGTGCCCTTAACACATTATGTATTAGTTGCTCAGTCGTGTCCCAACTCTTTGCAACCCCTTGGACAGTAGCCCACCAGGCTCCTCTGTCCATGGGATTTCCCAGGCAAGAATACTGGAGTGGGTTGTCATTCCCTTCTCCAGGGGATCTTTCCAACCCAAGGATTGAACCCGGGTCTTCCGCATTGCTGGATTATTTACTATCTGAGCCACCAGGGAAGCCTAACACATTATATTATGGCCTATTTATATGGCTGTATCTCCCGACTCCAATCCCCATGAGAAATTGAGCTCTTGAGTGCAGGGGTTGTATATCATTCATTGCTGTATCCACAATACCTGGCTCGAATGAGTTTATTAGTCTCATCAGGTGAACAGGGTTTTTGGTCTCCTACCTCCCTACTTTCCACCGCAATGATGTTGGACATTTTGCCCAGAATCTAAGATTCTTGAGGATTGTTACCACTCACCCAGAGACAGAAGATGTGGTGTTAGGCACTGAAGGAATCTAGTAGTGTGAGGCCAAAACTGAGTCATACAGAACAAGCTGGCTGTACTCACCACTCAGCTGGCAGAAGACAGATTGTTGTTTAGCCTGTACTCACACATCAATCAAATACCATCTCCTTCATCATGAAATTTGTACTTGGTGATATCCATATGGGTTCCTAATTATTATTCTTCCTGCAAATGGAGATTTTAATAGGCTTCCAAGTCTTTGAATTTAAAGAAAAATCCAAAGTGGTACGATTTCTCCACTCACTGTACAATGGCATCATAAGAGACCCTCTGTATGCTCTGTAACTCTTTCAGTGGTTCCTTCACAACTATTACATTGCATGGTAGGAGAGTGTGTATCCCAGTGCAACTAATAGTAGGAAATCCTCATATCCAAGTGGATGCTGTGATATGTTCTAAGACATCTTCTAACTCAATCAGTGCATTCCTGGTCCCACTCAACTGTCGAACTGGACCACATTCACTTCAGAGTAGGTGGACATGAAGAAAATACACCAAGGATCTGGGGGCCTTAGGGGCATGATGATGGTGTTAGGGGCATCCCCATCAAAGGGCTCATGCTGTTCATCTCTCACTGCCTTATTCTTCCCTTTGTTCTTCAACTTCTCATCTTTGCAATCTCATTCTCTTTGGAATTCCATTTTGTTATTTTCTTTACCTTACTTCCAAGTTATTTGTTTGTTGTTTAAAATCAGCATTGTTGCTCCTAGAATTCCCAGATAAGTATGTCATATTACAGAATGTGAGTGGTTGTCTGCTGGGGTCTTTAAGCCAGAAACTGTTTATGCAACATAATGCAGTGAGCACATATTATGTGCTCAGCTCCATTCTAGGTCCTGTAGACACAATGAACAAATCAACCAAAATTTTTGCCTCATGAACTTACATTATGAATGGGAGGAGGGGACAGACATTTAACAACATAAGTAAAATATGTGTCAAATGGTGATAAAGAAAACAATAATTCAGAAAAAGTACAATTGAAAGGGTGACTATCCTATAGGATAGTCAGAGAAAACAGCATTGAAAGACTTGAATGAAGTGAGGGAGTGGGTCACGTGGATGTCTGTGAGAAGAATATTACGAGTAGAGAGACCAGCAAGTGAAGAGGCTCTGAAGGAGGAAAAATGACTGGAATTTTTCAGAAATAAGAGACCCATGTGGCTAACCTGAAGTGAGCAAGAGGGTGAGGGGCTGGAAATGAATTCAGAGGGGAAAAGAGCAATCAGATCTAGTAAGGCCTTATGGGTCATTGTAACAGCTTTGAATTTAACTCTGAGAAATTACGGTGTTTGAGAAAACAAGTTAGGTGACGTGACTTGTATTTAACAGGATTGCTCTGGTTGCTGTTTTGCAACTAGACACTGCAGGGAGGTGAGCAAAAGTGGAAGCAGGGAAAGACTATTGTAGTAGTCCAGAAAAAGACAGTAATAGTTTGGATGAGGACAGTGGCAGTAGAGGTGGTGAGAAATATTTGCATTCCAGATATATTTTGAAAGTCCTGTTGACAGGACTTATAAATGAATAAGATGTGGGTCACGGGGAAAGGTGGAGAAGGCAATGGCACCCCACTCCAGTACTCTTGCCTGGAAAATTCCATGGGTGGAGGAGCCTGGTGGGCTGCAGTCCATGGGGTCGCTAAGAGTTGGACATGACTGAGCAACTTCACTTTCACTTTTCACTTTCATGCATTGAAGAAGGAAATGGCACCCCACTCCAGTGTTCTTGCCTGGAGAATCCCAGGGACATGGGAGCCTGGGAGGCTGCCGTCTATGGGGTCACACAGAGTTGGACATGACTTATGTGACTTAGCAGCAGCAGCAGCAGCAGCGTGGGGAAAGGAGAAGAATAAAGATGACAGATCTTTAGCTTGGACAATCGGAAAGATGGAGTTGCTCTTTACTAAGATAAGGGGAAAATGTGGGAACAGGTTTGAGGGACAATAATAGGAATTTGATTTGGGGTCTGTTAACTTCTACGCAGAGTACATCATGAGAAACGCTGGGCTGGAAGAAGCACAAGCTGGAATCAAGATTGCCAGGAGAAATATCAATAACCTCAGATATGCAGATGACACCACCCTTATGGCAGAAAGTGAAGAGGAACTAAAAAGCCTCTTGATGAAAGTGAAAGAGGAGAGTGAAAAAGTTGGCTTAAAGCTCAACATTCAGAAAACGAAGATCATGGTATCTGGTCCCATCACTCCATGGGAAGTAGATTGGGAAACAGTGGAAACAGTGTCAGACTTTACTTTTTGGGGCTCCAAAATCACTGCAGATGGTGATTGCAGCCATAAAATTAAAAGACACTTACTCTTTTGAAGGAAAGTTATGACCAACCTAGATAGCATATTGAAAAGCCAAGAGACTACTTTGCCAGCAAAGGTCCGTCTTGTCAAGGCTGTGTTTTTTCCAGTGGTCATGTATGGATGTGAGAGTTGGAGTGTGAAGAAAGCTGAGCGCCAAAGAATTGATGCTTTTGAACTGTGGTGTTGGAGAATACTCTTGATAGTCCCTTGGCCTGCAAGGAGATCCAACCAGTCCATTCTAAAGGAGATCAGTCCTGGGTGTTCTTTGGAGGGAATGATGCTGAAGCTGAAACTCCAATACTTTGGCCACCTCATGTGAAGAGCTGACTTATTGGAAAAGACCCTGATGCTGGGAGGGATCAAGGGCAGGAGAAGGGGACGACAGAGGAGGAGAAGGGGACGACAGAGGAGGAGATGGCTGGATAGCATTACCGACTCGATGGACATGAGTCTGAGTGAACTCCGGGAGTTGGTGATGGACAGGGAGGCCTGGCGTGCTGCGGTTCATGGCGGCGCAAAGAGTCGGACACTGCTGAGCGACTGAACTGAACTGAACTGAAGGGTGTGAAGCCTATTAGACACCCTAATGGAGACAGTGGGTAAACAGTTGTATGTGTAGGTCTGAAAGGGGAGAAGTCCAATTAGATGATTTTATATACATCAGCATAAAAAAACTATTTAAATAATGGATGAGATTACCAAAAAGTGCCTCAGGGTTCAATAGATGCAGGAGTGACTAAGACCAAGGATTGACCTCAAGCTCTCTAGAAGCTGGGTTAATAAGAGAAATTGGTAAAGGACATAAAAAGAAGTCAATGATTCGAAGAGTGTGAGGTCCTGGAAGCCAAGCAAGAGAGAGTGATCAACTATACCCATTACTGCTAATAAGTCAGATAAGGTTGGAACTGAGAATTGAACACTGGATTTATCAATGTGAAGACCATTGGTGATCCTGAAAGAACTTTTTGTGGAACAATGGTAACAAAAGCCTGACTGCAATGGGCTCAACAGAGAATGGCAGTATGGACAGTTTCTATTTAGGAGGTGATTTGCTATAAAGTAGAGAATAAAAATGAGTGGAGCAGTTGCTAGAGGGAGACATAGAATAAGATCTCTCATTTTACAAATGAGAGAAATAACAGTATTTCTTAAATGCTTATGGCAATGATACAGTAGAAAGTAGAAAATGGCGATACAGGAAAAAGAGGCATGAATTGCAGGTTGATGTCCTTGAGTAGGTGAGTGGGGATGGGATCTAGTGGACAAGTAGAAGAGTTGGTGCTAGATAAGAACATGGACAAAGAGGAACAGTTCTGTGGTATGTAGTTGGGTCCATGCAGTGGCATGGATTATGGGAGTTTTCTATTTTCCATTTCCTTTCAGGTGAATGTAACCATGGGAGGAGGAAATTTTCAAAGTTTAAGGAGAGTAGAAATATGAAATAGCAATTTATGAGAGTGGGAGAATGAATGGACTTGGGAAATGTAATATGATTCTTGAAGAACATTAAGGTTCTATTTGAAGTTTCAGAAAGTTAGATTTAACTGGAGTTGGGATTTTTTCCAAGTATGAAATATGCAGCAAGAAGGAATATAGTTGAGCTTAAATGTGAGAGGGTGATTATAATGACTGGCCACTGTGATGGAGAATTTGGGAAATGGAACCATGAGGCAGTTGATGGAGTGTGAAGGTTGAAAGGCTGCCTCTGAATTGGGCGACACAATAAACTTTCCAGATCACAATACACTTACTGCCCGAGACCCATATTATTAATAAAAATTATGTCATTATAGACAAATAAATGAATTCCCACAGTGACTACTCTGACTATAAAAACACTTACAAATATAAGTTCTAGCATGTGTACTGAAAAAACAATCTAGTCACATCACTAAAGTAATGTCCCAGTCTCACCTCATTTATATGTTACTTTCCCTCTAAAGGGCTTTAGCTGCTGAACAAGAATCTGTCAAATACTAAACATGCCTCAGAGGCTGTAAGTCCTAAAAGAATGCAGATTTGAGTGAAAGCAGATGAAAGCCTAGAGATAGTAGGAAAGGGGGTGAAGAGAAAGGTAGACTAGAAAGGAAGCAGCAGTCCCTGAAGATAAAAGTGCCATTGGCAAATCAAACTAGACAAGAAATAATACATTAAAAGAATGAAGAGGATGAACAGGAATAACAAGGGAGCAGTGCAGCAAAAAAAAAAAAAAAAAAAAAAAGTGTGAAAGCTACAGCAAGTATGGTGAAAGAATACAATGCTATTACTGAGATTCTTCAATGATGCTTCTAATATAATAGAGTTAAAATAAGGCATTTGGAAAGACTTTATGTAGTGCTTAGTACATGCTAAGTATTTTACATGAATTTATTTGTACTACACTTTTGACATCTAAAAGATAGATGCCGTTGTATCCCCATTTTACAGACAAAGAAACAGAAGAATAGAGACTTACCTGATTCCCACAGCTCATCTCTCTGATTTTTTTTTTTTTTAAACATAATTTTTATTTTTTTTATTTTTTATTTTTTTAACTTTTAAAATTTTTATTTTAACTTTAGTTTACTTTACATTACT
>SJYQ01019272.1:33925-50384 GCA_006410935.1 Redunca redunca
CATTATTAGAAAAGTGAATAGTCAATTTAAGTCAGTTTAGATGAAAGCTAATTTCAAAAATCTATACACATGGCATCTGGTCCCATCACTTCATGCGAAATAGATGGGGAAACAGTGGAAACAGCATCAGATTTTATTTTTCGGGGGCCCCAAAATTGCTGCAGATGGTGATTGCAGCCATGAAATTAAAAGATACTTACTTCTTGGAAGGAAAATTGTGGCCAATCTAGATAGCATGTTAAAAAGCAGACACATTACTTTGCCAACAGAGATCCATCTAGTCAAGGCTATGTTTTTTCCAGTGGTCATGTATGGATATCAGAGTTGGACTATGAAGAAAGCTGAGCGCCAAGGAATCGATACTTTTGAACTGTGGTGCTGGAGAAGACTCCTGAGAGTCCCTTGGACTTCAAGAAGATCCAACCAGTCCATCCTAAAGGACATCAGTCCTGGGTGTTCATTGGAAGGACTGATGCTGAAGCTGAAACTCCAATACTTTGGCCACCTCATGCGAACAGTTGACTCATTGGAAAAGACCCTGATGCTGGGAGGGATTGGGGGCAGGAGGAGAAGGGGACAACAGGGGATGAGATGGCTGGATGGCATCACCGACTCGATGGATGTGAGTCTGAGTGAACTCCGGGAGTTGGTGATGGACAGGGAGGCCTGACGTGCTGTGATTCATGGGGTCGCAGAGTCGGACATGACTGAGCAACTGAACTGAAATGGACTGATACAAAAGGAACCTTGTTTTAAATGTAGCAAGTCTACCTTTCACAGATTTTAGTCAAAATTCTGCTTTCCTCCTTATAGAAGGGGACTTAGGCCTTAAAGATGTAAGAGACAAATCAAGTATAAAGGCTTTCATTCTTTTATTTTTATGGAAAGTTATTTTATGAGCTACAGATTGAATAGAATTAGCATTTCCCTAGTCAGACAGCTACAAAGCAGGTCATCTTGATACCAGTCTTAATCATAGGAATCAGAACATAAATGTATTTTGTCTGAGACCTGTTCAAGAACAGATGAAAAGATGATAAAAAGGCATCCAGATCTATCAATCACTTCACCTTTATGTGCCATGTCAACATGTTTCAATTCCAAAGGTCTGTGGATACCCCTCCCTGGCATTTGTTGACTGAATCTCACAACAGAAAGTGGGGCATGACATGCAGCCTAATGATTTTCCCTGTTGCAGACCATGCAAGGAAAAGCACTAGGTAACTGAAACATTTAAGCCAAGCAAGAAACTATTCACTAGTAAGTTAGAAAGGTCAAAGCAAGCTTGTTCAAAGCAATTCACTGGAAAAATAAAGATCTCAGTGTTCTGAACTTTAGGAATAAAAAAAATAAATCCCTATATCATTTACAACTTATCAATAATAAGTATATATTCACTTAAAATTGATGATACATGGAACGAGAAGATCACTTTAACTTTATCATCTCATCATTCTTTTCATAAATGCTAAAGGATTTGTTGTCCTTGTTCCACATCAGGGTACTTAATATTCAGACTAACCAAGAAAGTAATGTAGAAAACGACCCATACAAATGCCATGAGGATGGGGTTATAAATCCTTTGACCTCCTCAAACAGGAAATATTAAGACCTCATACAGGTGAGAAAAGTTTAAAATTTGGAACCCTTCTGTCTTACTTTATCCAGGCTGCCATAACAAATAGACTTGGTGACTTTAAAAACAGAACTTTTTTTTTCCTCCTCATAGTTCTGGAGGCTGGAAAGTCTACCATCAAGACACTGGCAAGGTAGGTTTTTTTCCGAGGCCGTGCAGTTACCCTCTCACTGTGTGCTCACATGACCTCTCAGTGTTAAGAGTTGTGTGGTGGAGGGGAGGGCAACTTCTCTGATGTCTCTTTTTAAAAATTTTATTTATTTGGCTGCCTCAGATCTTAGTTGTGGCATGTGGGATCTAGTTCCCTGACCGGGGGCAGAACCCAGGCCCCTGCATTGGGAGCATGGAGTCTTAGCCACTGCACCACCAGGGAAGTCCTTGATGTCTCTTATAAGGGTGTAACCCCATCAGATCAAGGACCTGCCCTGATGACTTAATCTAATTACCTCCTAATTACTCTAATTATCTCCCAAAGGGCCGGTCTCCAAATACTATTACAGTGGCGATTAAGGCTTCAACATATGAACTTTTAGGGGACACAAATATTCAGCCCATAATACTTTACAAACATATATGATATGGCTTTCAATACCAGTGCTCATGAAAGTGTTTATTTTCTTCTGGGTACTAGGTGTGTAAATCATATGCAGTGTCTTAGGAGATGTGATGGAGCCTTGGTTATAGCTTCATTATTTGCTTAGCTAAGCTTCCCAGTAGTTTGGTGTATTAGTCGGGGTTCTCCTGTGAAACAGAACCAATAGGATATATATAGATATATAGAATGAGATTTATTATGAGGAATTGGCTCTTGGGATTATGGAGGGTGAGAAGTTCCACAGTCTGTTGTCTGCAAGCTAGAGACCTAGGAAAGCCAGTGGTGTGATTCATTCAGAGTTTGAAGGCTTGAGAACCAGGGGAACCAATGGTGTAATTCCTAGTCTAAGGGCAGAAGACCCATATTTCAGCTCATGCAGTCAGGCAGAGATGGGACAAATGCTCCTTTCCTGTGCCTTTTGCTCTATTTCTCATCCAACAGATTGGATGATGCCCACACACATTGGGGAAGGCAATCTGTTTTACTCATTCTACCAGTTCAAATGCTAATCTCACCAGGAAACACCTTCACAGACACACCCAGAAACAATGTTTAACCAGATATCTGGTACCTGGTGACCCCATCAGGTTGACACATAAAATTAACCATCACATTTGGTCATTAGAGATAAAGTGAGGGAAATATTTGTCTGTTGGTTGTTGACAGCTGGCATTGTACCTTATTGGTCAATGTCCATGCTGTACAACTTGCTAAATATTTTGAATATCACTACTGGTTATACATATTTTTGTTTATTTTTTGTTAAAGCATGTAAGTAAATAAAAGCATATAGAAATAGACTTAAAACTAATTAGCCTCTGTTCTCATTAATCTTTAAATGTTATTATTTTCTGATTTTGATGTCACTCAAACTTTAAAAGAACTAAGTGACCTTGAGTATTGAAAGTTAGAGGTCCTTTGACTTTTTATTGAGATGAAGTTCACAGAAAAGTAACTATTTAAAGTGAACAGTTCAGTGGTTCACAATATTGTACACCCATTATCATTGTCTAGTTCCAAAATTTTTCATCACCACAAAAAGAAACCCCAACCCATGAAGTACTTACTTCCAAATTTCCCTTACCCAGCCTCTGGTTTCTGTTCATGTGTATTTTCCTACTCTAGACATTTCATATAAACAGAATTATATAATATGTGACCTTTCATACCTGGCTTCTTTTACTAAACTTAATGTTTTCAAGGTTCATCCAGATTGTAGCATGTATCAATACTTTGTTCCTTTCTTAATGTCTGAATCATATTCCATTATATGTATATGTCATAATTTGTTTATTCATTCATCTACTGATAAATATTTGGGCTGTTTTCATTTTTTGGCTATTGAGTTAGACTTCTAACAGTTCCATCCAGAGTTAAACCCCTGTATATCTCCCCACCTTCCACATAAAGCTTAGCTACCCTAGAAGAAGCATCTTGACTGCTTCATGTATCTTGTGGCACTTGGCTCTGTTTCCTGGACCAGTCTTTTCTTGCCTGAAAGCCAAGGAAGAATCTATCTCATTCACTCAACCTCCATGACAGAAAAATTAAGCAGTTCCTACAGCATTAACTGCCCCTTCACTTCCTTCACCTCTTTGCTGACCAGTTCTTTCCTAAATAGAGTGCCTTTCAATCTCTTTTTTTGCTCTCCTGTTCTTTGCCATCTGTAATTGGCCATCCATGCACTGGCTCATTTATGAGTGAGTTGACACATGTAAGAGTATTTCTTTTATGATCTACACCATCCTCCAAAAATAGTTTGATTTTATAAAACGCAGCTACACCTAAGCATAACTAAAAAACACGTTGAAACAGAATTAAAACATGAACCACATTTCAGCTTTCTTTTCCTCTCATCCCCATCCCTGCTCCATCGCAGTTGACCAGTCTTGCACATATCGTTGGATTGATCTTGACTGGGTGGCAAAAGAATGTACTTTAGTTTAATAAACCAATTCCTGCAAATGTTATTCCTCTGATATAACATAATGCCCCAATCCAGATAAGCAGTTCATTTCTCCTTAAGAAGAGCCATGAGGATTGAGTACGTGGTGAGTAATACAGGTTAGTAAGATCAGATTGCCCCAAGGTTGCCCTCAAATCACACTATGTCAGCACCTGGCTTCTCTGCATCTCAGAAAGCCTGTACAGGTAGCCAGTATAAGACCTATACCTTTCATACATCTGCTCAAGGCAAGCTTATTTTTGGATGTTCCTCAGCTCTGAATTGCACTAAAGAAATATTGTCCTTAGGATTCTAAATCTAGAGGAGGCAATGTGAGTGTCTTCTTACAAAGTGCTAATAGGTAGTCTGAGCACATGCTTATAAACCTGGGTCACAAATTTCAGGGTGGCAAAACTTGGTTTTATCACTTTATACAAGACATCCAGATAGTCACTATGGGAAAAATAGAATGTCTTGAGTTAGTTGATAGTGCATCATTCATTATTTTTCAAGCTATCAGGTAGTAAAACTGACTTTTTAATGTATAGTTCAATGAATTATATTTTAAATTTTATATTATATGTAAAGTGGAGTCACTGTAATCTTTTCAGGGCTAAATGCCTCTAAAGGGTTTAATCCAGCCCTGAACCTCACAAATTTATAGGTTAAAATAAGTAGTGAAGTTGGAGAATATTCAAGATATCTCTCTACCATCTGTCACTTTACATTAGAGTACTGAACTATGAGCCTCCATTTTCTTTCTTGTGTCACATGCTAACCTATGGTAATGAGCCCATTATATGATAAATGAATAAAATAAATAATTTCCAGGAATTCCCTGGCAGTCCAAGGGTTAGGACTAGGCATTTTCAGTCTCGTGGCCTGGGTTTGATCCCTGGTTGAGGAACTAGGATTCAGCAAGACATACCAGGACAGCCAAATTAAAGTAAAGAAAGAATTTCCAGAATTTTCAAAGATAACTGGCTCTGAAATGTGGAAGATTTCCTATTTGCCTTTAATCCAAGAAAATTTGTTTTTAAAATGGTGGAGGTGAGAAAACATAGTCTTTGTGATGCTGTGATATACTAACATATATCTTACTTGAAACTTTGCATCATAAGTAGTTATTACCTTATTTTTCAATTTCCATTTTAGTCTAGCAGTTTGCACATAGGGCTAAAATGATCTTTTTTTTTTTGTTCAATGTTATTTTGACCTAGCACTTGAAATTAATGTTTACCAGCTTCCAGTGTTCCACATACCCTATAGCAACTCTTTATTGAACAAAGAACATTTATTCCAAGGTGGAATTTGAATCCATGCCTTCTACTTTGGAAAACTGAATTTGGTTCAGTTTCATGAATCTTTATTAAGCATCTGTTATGTACAAGACGTTGTTAGAAATTGAGACAGAGGTAAAGAGGAATAAGATGATATGTTCCTAAGCATATTGCATTTTATTATGTATCGCATTTACTATATTTGTTAGTTCATGTGCTTTTTTTTTACCCCTTATGGCAGGAAATGTGCCTTATTTGACTTTGTATACAAGTGTTAAAACTATTTGTTGAAATATGTTTTTAGCTAACCCAGTGACACAGATATAACCCATTATATCTACTATTGTGGGCAAGAATCCCTTAGAAGAAATGGAGTAGCCATCATTCTCAACAAAAGAGTCCGAAATGCAGTACTTGGATGCAGTTTCAAAAATGACAGAATGATCTCTGTTCATTTCCAAGGCAAACTACTCAATATCAAATTAATCCAAGTCTATGCCCCAACCAGTAATGCTGAAGAAGCTGAAGTTGAACAGTTCTGAGACCTTCTAGAATTAACAACCAAGAAAGATGTACTTTTCATTATAGGGGACTAGAATGCAAAAATGGGAAGTCAAGAAATATCTGGAGTTACAGTCAAATTTGGCCTTGGAGTACAGAATGAAACAGGACAAAGGCTAATAGAATTTTGCCAAGAGAACACACTGGTCATAGCAAACACGCTCTTCCAACAACACAAGAGAAGACTCTACACATGGACATCACCAGATGGTTGACACCAAAATCAGATTGATTATATTCTTTGCAGCCAGAAATGGATAAGCTCTATATAGTCAGCAAAAACAAGACCAGGAGCTGACTGTGGCTCAGATCATGAACACCTTATTGCCAAATTCAGACTTAAATTGAAGAAAGTAAGGAAAACCACTAGACCAATCAGGTATGACCTAAATCAAATCCTTTATGATTATACAGTGGAAGTGAGAAATAGATTCAAAGTATTAGACCTGATAGTCAGAGTGCCTGAAGAACTATGGAAGCAGGTTCTTGACACTGTACAGGAGGCAGGGATCAAGACAATCCCCAAGAAAAAAGAAATGCAAATAGGAAAATGGTTGTCTGAGGAGGCCTTACAAATAGCTGACAAAAGAAGAGAAGTGAAAGGCAAAGGAGAAAAGGAAATATATATCCATTTGAGTCCAGAGTTCTAAAGAATAGCAAGGAGAGATAAGAAAGGCTTCCTCAGTGATCAATGGAAAGAAATAGAGGAAAACAATAGAATGGGAAAGACTAGAGGTCTCTTCAAGAAAATTAGAGGTACCAAGGGAATATTTCATGCAAAATGGGCACAATAAAGGACAGAAATGGTGTGGACCTAACAGAAGCAGAAGATATTAAGAAGAGGTGGCAAGAATACACAGAAGAACTGTACACAAAAGATCTTCAAGACCCAGATAATTGCAATGGTATGATCAGTCATCTAGAGCCAGACGTCCTGAAATGCAAAGTCAACTGGGCCTTAGAGTGCATCACTACGAACAAAGCTAGTGGAGGTGATGGAATTCCAGTTGACCTATTTCAAATCTTAAAAGATGATGCTGTGAAAGTGCTGCACTCAATATGCAAGCAAATTTGGAAAACTCAGCAGTTACCACCAGACTAGAAAATGTCAGTTTTCATTTCAATCCCTAAGAAAGGCAATGCCAAAGAATGCTCAAACTACTACACAATTGCACTCACCTCACATGCCAGCAATGTAATGTTCAAAATTCTCCAAGCCAGGCTTCAACAGTACGTGAACTGTGAACTTCCAGATGTTCAAGCTGGATTTAGAAAAAGCAGAGGAACAAGGGCCTAATTGCCAACATCTATTGGATCATCAAAAAAGCAAGAGAGTTCCAGAAAAATACCTACTTCTGCTTTATTTACTATGCCAAAGCCTTTGACTGTGTGGATCACAACAAACTGTGGAAAATTCTGAAACAGTTGGGAATACCAGACCACCTGACCTGCCTCCTGAGAAATCTGTATGCAAGTCAGGAAGCAACAGTTAGAACTGGACATGGAACAACAGACTGGTTCCAAGTTGGGAAAGGAGTACGTCAAGGCTGATTTATTGTCACCCTGCTTGTTTAACTTATATGCAGAGTACATCATGACAAATGCTGGGCTGGAGGAAGCACAAGCTGGAATCAAGATTGCTGGGAGAAATATCAATAACCTCAGATATGCAGATGACATCACCCTTATGGAAGAAAGGGAAGAAGAAATAAACAGCCCATTGATGAAAGTGAAAGAGTATAGTGAATTAGTTGGCTTAAAATTTAACATTCAGAAAATGAAGATCATGGCATTTGGTCCCATCACTTCATTTCAAATAGATGGGGAAACAGTGGAAACAGTGACAGACTTTATTTTGGGGGGCTCCAAAATCACGACAGATGGTGACTGCAGCCATGAAATGAAAAGACACTTGCTCCTTGGAAGAAAAGTTATGACCAACCTAGACAGCATATTGAAAAGCAGAGACATTACTTTGCCAGCAAACGTCCACTTAGTCAAGGCCATGGTTTTTCCAGTAGTCATGTATGGATGTGAGATTCGGACTATAAAGAAAACTGTGGGGCATGCAGAAGATAGCGGAAGAATATGATGGGGAGACCGCTTTCCCCCCCACAAATTCATCGAAAGAACATGTGAACACTGAGCAAATTCCACAAAAGAACTTCTGAACGCTGGCAGAGGACACCAAGCACCCAGAAAGGCAGCCCATTGTCTTCGAAAGGAGAGAGAAGAAATCCAGCTCCACCCACTAGAACACTGACGCAAGCTTCCCTAACCAGGAAACCTTGAAAAGCTAAGTCCGACCTCACCCACAGGGAGGAACTTCCACAATAAATAGAAACCACAAACTGCCAGAATACAGAAAGGCCACCCCAAACACAGCAATCTAAACAAGATGAAGAGACAGAGAAATACTCAGCAGGAAGAGAAGCATGATAAATGCCCACCAAACCAAACAAAAGAAGAGGAGATAGGGAGTCTACCTGAAAAGGAATTCAGAATAATGATAGTAAAAATGATCCAAAATCTTGAAAACAAAATGGAGTTACAGATAAATAACCTGGAGACAAGGATTGAGAGGATGCAAGAAATGTTAAAAAGGACCTAGAAGAAATAAAAAAGAGTCATTCAATAATGAATAGTGCAATAAATGAGATTTTAAAAAAAAAACACTCTGAAGGGAACCAACAGTAGAATAACAAAAGCAGAAGATAGGATAAGTGAGGTAGAAGATAGGATAAGTGAGGTAGAAGATAAAATGGTGGACATCAATGAAGCAGAGAAAAGAAAGAAAAAAGAATTAAAGAAATGAGGAAAACCTCAGAGACCTCTGGGACAATGTCAAATGCCCCAACATTTGATTCATATGAGTCCCAGAGGAAGAAGAAGACAAAAAGAAAGGCCATGAGAAAATACTTGAGGAGATAATAGTTGAAAACTTCCCTAAAATGGGGAAGGAAATAATCACCCAAGTCCAAGAAAACTAGAGAGTCCCAAAGAGGATAAACCCAAGGTGAAATACCCCAAGACACATATTAATCAAATTAACAAAGATCAAACACAAAGAACAAATATTAAAAGCAGCAAGGGAAAAACGACAAATAACACACAAGGGGATTCCCGTAAGGATAACAGCTGATCTTTCAATAGAAACTATTCAGGCCAGGAGGGAATGGCAGGACATACTTAAAGTGATTAAAGAGAAAAACCTACAATCCATTTTACTGTACCCAGCAAAGATCTCATTCAAATATGAAGGAGAAATCAAAAGCTTTACAGATAAGCAAAAGCTGACAGAATTCAGCACCACCAAACCAGCTCTCCAACAAATGCTAAAGAATCTTCTCTAGACAGGAAACACAGAAAAGGTGTATAAACTTGAACCCAAAACAACAAAGTAAATGGCAATGGGATCATACTTATCAATAATTACCTTAAATGTAAATGGGTTGAATGCCCCAACCAAAAGACAAAGACTGGTTGAATGGATACAAAAACAAGACCCCTATATATGTTGTTTCCAAGAGACCCACCTCAAAACAAGGGACACATACAGACTGAAAGTGAAGGGCTGGAAAAAGTTATTTCACACAAATGGAGACCATAAGAAAGCAGGAATAGCAATACTCATCTCAGATAAAATAGACTTTGAAATAAAGGCTGTGAAAAGAGACAAAGAAGAACACGACATAATGATCAAAGGATCACTCCAAGAAGAAGATATAATAATTATAAATATATATGCAGCCAACATAGGAGCACGGCAATATGTAATGCAAATGCTAACAAGTGTGAAAAGGGAAATTAACAATAACACAATAATAGTGGGAGACTTTAATACCCCACTCACACCTATGGATAGATAAACTAAACAGAAAATTAACATGGAAACACAAACTTTAAATGATACAATGGACCAGTTAGACCTGACTGATATCTATAAGACATCTCACCCCAAAAGAATGAATTTCACCTTTTTCTCAAGTGCGCATGGAACCTTTTCCAGGATAGATCACATCCTGGGCCATAAATCTAGCCTTGGTAAATTAAAAAAAAATTAAATCATTCCAAGCATCTTTTCTGATCACAATGCAGTAAGATTAGATGTCAAGTACAGGAAAAAAAAACTATTTAAAATTCCAACATATGGAAGCTAAATAACATGCTTCTAAATAACCAACAAAGCACATAAGAAATCAAAAAAGAAATCAAAGTATGCATAGAAACAAATGAAAATGAAAAGACAACAACCCAAATCCTTTGGGACACTGTAAAACCAGTGCTAAGGGGAAGGTTCATAGCAATAGAAGCTTACCTCAAGTAATAAGAAAAAAGTCAAATAAATAACCTAACTCGACACCTAAAGCAACAAGAAAAGGAAGAAATGAAAAACCCCAGGGTTAGTAGAAGGAAAGAAATCTTAAAAATTAGGGCAGAAATAAATGCAAAAGAAACAAAAGAGACCATAGCAAAAATCAACAAAGCTGAAAGCTGGTTCTTTGAGAAGATAAATAAAATTGCCAAACCATTAGTCAGACTCATCAAGAAACAAAGGGAGAAAAATCATATCAACAAAATTAGAAATGAAAATGGAGAAATCACAACAGACAACACAGACTACTATCAGCAATTATATGCCAATAAAATGGACAACTTGGAAGAAATGGACAAATTTTTAAAAAAGTATAACTTTCCAAAACTGAATCAGGAAGAATTAGAAAATCTTAACAGACTCATCACAAGCATGGAAATTAAAACTGTAATCAGAAATCTTCCAGCAAACAAAAGCCAAGGACCAGATGGCTTCACAGCTGAATTCTACCCAAAGTTTAGAGAAGAGCTAACACCTATCTTACTCAAACTCTCCCAGAAAATTGCAGAGGAAGGTAAACTGCCAAACTCATTCTATGAGGCCACCATCACCCTAATACCAAAACCTGACAGAGATGCCACAAAAAAAGAAAAACTACAGGCCAATAACACTGATGAACATAGATACAAAAATCCTTAACAAAATCCCAGGAAAAGGAATCCAACAACATATTAAAAAGGTCATGCATCATGACCAAGTGGGTTTTATCCCAGGGATGCAAGAATTCTTTGATATCTGCAAATCAATCAATGTAACACACCACATTAATAAATTGAAAGATAAAAATCATATGATTATCTCAATAGAAGCAGACAGTCTTTGACAAAATTCAACATCCATTTATGATGAATACCCTCCAGAAAGCAGGCATAGAAGGAACATACCTCAACATAATAAAAGCTATATATGACAAACCCGCAGCAAACATTATCCTCAATGGGGAAAAACTGAAAGCATTTCCCCTAAAGTCAGGAACAAGACAAGGGTGCCCACTTTCACTGCTACTATTCAGCATAGTTTTGGAAGTTTTGCCCACAGTAATCAGAGCAGAAAAAGAAATAAAAGGAATCCAGAATGGAAAAGAAGAATTGAAACTCTTACTGTTTGCAGATGACATGATGCTCTACATAGAAAATCCTAAAGACTCCACCAGAAAATTGCTAGAGCTAATCAATGAATACAGTAAAGTTGCAGGATATAAAATTAACACAGAAATCCCTTGCATTCCTATACACTACCAATGAGAAAAAAAAAAAGAGAAATTAAGGAAACAATCCCATTCACCATTGCAATGAAAAGAATAAAATAATTAGGAATATATCTATCTAAAGAAACTAAAGACCTATATATAGAAAAGTATAAAACACTGACGAAAGAAATCAAAGATGACACAAATAGATGGAGAAATATATCATATTCATGGGTTGGAAGAATTAATAAAGTGAAAATGAGTATACTACCTAAAGCAATCTATAGATTCAATGCAATATCTATCAAGCTACCAACGGTATTTTTCACAGAACTAGAACAAATAATTTCACAGTTTGTTTGGAAATACATAAAACCTCCAATAGCCAAAGCAATCTTTGAGAAAGAAGAATGGACTTTGAGGAATCAACCTGCCTGACTTCAGGCTATGCTATAAAGCCACAGTCATCAAGACAGTATGGAACTGGCACAAAGACAGAAATATAGATCAATGGAACAAAATATAAACCCTAGAGATAAATCCACACACCTATGGACAGCTTATCTTTGACAAAGGAGGCAAGAATGTACAACGGAGAAAAGACAATCTCTTTAACAAGTGGTGCTCGGAAAACTGGTCAACCACTTGTAAAAGAATGAAACTAGAACATTTTCTAACACCATACACAAAAATAAACTCAAAATGGATTAAAGATCTAAATGTAAGGCCAGAAACTATAAAACTCCTAGAGGAAAACAAAGGCAAAACACTCTCTGACATAAATCACAGCAGGATCCTCTATGACCCACCTCCCAGAGTAATGGAAATTAAAGCAAAAATAAACAAATGGGATCTAATTAAACTTAAAAGCTTTTGCAAAATGAAGGAAAGTATAAGCAAAGTGCAAAGACAGCCTTCAGAATGGGAGAAAATAACAGCAAATGAAGCAACTGACAAAGAATTAATCTCAAAAATATACAAGCTACTCCTGCAGCTCAATTCCAGAAAAATAAATGACCCAATCAAAAAATGGGCCAAAGAACTAAACAGACATTTCTCCAAAGAAGACATACAGCTGGTTAACAAACACATGAAAAGATGCTCAACATTATCAGAGAAATGCAAATCAAAACCACAATGAGGTACCATCTCACGCCAGTCTGAATGGCTGCTATCCAAAAGTCTCCAAACAATAAATACTGGAGAGGGTGTGGAGAAAAGCAAACCCTCTTACACTGTTGGTGGGAATGCAAACTAGTACAGCCACTATGGAGAACAGTGTGGAGATTTCTTACAAAACTGGAAATAGAACTGCCTGATGACCCAGCAATCCCACTGCTGGGCATACACACTGAGGAAACAAGAATTGAAAGAGACACGTGTTCCACAACGTTCATCAGTTCAGTTCAGTTGCTCAGTCGTGTCCGACTCTTTGCAACCCCATGAATCGCAGCACTCCAGGCCTCCCTGTCTATCACCAACTCCCGGAGTTCACTCAAACTCATGTCCATCGAGTCAGTGATGCCATCCAGCCATCTCATCCTCTGTCGTCCTCTTCTTCTCCTGCCCCCAATTCCTCCCAGCATCAGAGTCTTTTCCAATGAGTCAAGTCTTCGCATGAGGTGGCCAAAGTACTGGAGTTTCAGCTTTAGCATCATTCTTTCCAAAGAACACCCAGGACTGATCTCCTTTATTTTTTTTTTTTAATTTTTATTTTTACTTTGGTTTACTTTACATTACTGTATTGGTTTTGCCAAACATTGACATTAATTCACCACGAGTGTACATGCTTTAGAATGGACTGGTTGGATCTCCTTGCAGTACAAGGGAATCTCAAGAGTCTTCTCCAACACCACAGTTCAAAAGCATCAATTCTTCAGCATTCAGCTTTCTTCACAGTCCAACTCTCACATCCATGCATGACTACAGGAAAAACCATAGCCTTGACTAGACGGACCTTATTTGGCAAAGTGATGTTTCTGTTTTTCAATATGCCATCTAGGTTGGTCATAACTTTTCTTCCAAGGAGTAAACATCTTTTAATTTCATGGCTGCAATCACCATCTGAAGTGATTTTGGAGCCCAAAAATAAAGTCTGACACTGTTTCCACTGTTTCCCCATCTATTTCCCATGAAGTGATGGGACCAGATGCCATGATCTTAGTTTTCTGAATGATGAGTTTTAAGCCAAGTTTTTTCACTCTCCTCTTTCACTTTCATCAAGAGGCTTTTTAGTTCCTCTTCACTTTCTGCCATAAGAGTGTTGTCATCTGCATATCTGAGGTTATTGATATTTCTCCTGGCAATCTTGATTCCAGCTTGTGCTTCTTCCAGTCCAGCGTTTCTCATGATGTACTCTGCATAGAAGTTAAATAAGCAGGGTGACAATATACAGCCTTGACGTACTCCTTTTCCTATTTGGAACCAGTCTGTTGTTCCATGTCCAGTTCTAACTGTTGCTTCCTGACCTGCATATAGGTTTCTCAAGAGGCCGTTCAGGTGATCTGGTATTCCCATCTCTTTTGGAATTTTCCATAGTTCATTGCAGCACTGTTTATAATAGCCAGGACAAGGAAACAACCTAGATGTCCATCGACAGACGAATGTTTAAGAAAGCTGTGGTACATATACACAATGGAGTATTACTCAGCCATTAAAAAGAATGTATTTGAATCAATTCTAATGAGGTGGATGAAACTGGAGCCTATTATACAGAGTGAAGTAAGTCAGAATGAAAAACACCAATACAGTATACTAATGTATATAAATGGAATTTAGAAAGATGGTAATGATTACCCTATATGCGAGACAGCAGAAGAGACACAGATGTATAGAACTTTCTTTTGGACTCTGGGAGAAGGCGAGGGTGGGATGATTTGAGAGAATAGCATTGAAACATGTATATTATCATATGTGAAACAGATCGCCAGTCCAGGTTCAATGCATGAGACAAGGTGGCCAGAGCTGGTGCACTGGGATGACCCTGAAGGATAGGATGGGGAGGGAGGTGGGAGGGGGGGTTCAGGATGGGGAATACATGTACACCCATGGCTGATTCATGTGAATGTATGGCAAACCCACAATATTGTAAAGTAATTAGCCTCCAATTAAAATAAATTTACAGAAGAAAGAAATGTGAGCACCAATGAATCGATGCTTTTGAACTCTGCTCTTGGAGAAGACTCTTGATAGTCCCTTGGACACCAAGTAGATCTAGCCAGTCCATCCTAAAGGAGATCAGTCCTGGGTGTTCACTGGAAGGCCTGATGCTGAAGCTGAAACTCCAATACTTTGGCCGCCTGATGTGAAGAAATGACTCATTTGAAAGAAAGATTGAAGGCAGGAGGAGAAGGGGACTACAGAAGATGAGATGGTTGGATGGCATCACTGATTCACTGGACATGAGTTTGTGTATACTCTGGGAGTTGGTGATGGACAGGAAGGCCTGGCATGCTGCAGTCCATGGGGTCATAAAGAGTTGGACACGACTGAGTGACTGAACTGAACTGAACTCTGTGACACAGAACTATGTCATTCTGATCTCAAATACTGGAGATGGACCCTCATGGAATTTGACTGTCAGCCCAAGACTCTCAGTGGCTAGATTTGTCATAAAAAATTCCTACTACTGTACTTCTACTACAAGTTTTAGCCATGAAATTTTCTGATCAGATCTTTAGATTTGTTTATTTTCTTTTCCTTTTTGATGTGATGTTGTCCTTCTGTGAATGGTTGGGCCTATAGTTGACTAGAAGAACTATGTTGTTGTTGCTGCTGCTGCTGCTGCTGCTAAGTCGCTTCAATTGTGTCCCATCTGTGCAACCCCATAGATGGCAGCACACCAGGCTCCCCCATCCCTGGAATTTTCCAGGAAAGATTACTGGAGTGGGTAGAAGTATGTTAGATACATGAGACAAGGTGCTTTAAAGATACATTAAAAAGAGATAAACAATTGTAGAAGATAGGGAACAATTGGAGCACCGGTATTAAGGCAGAAAACCACAGGAAATAATCAACAAAGAGGAGTAATGCAATATGACCAGAGTAGAATATGTAATGCCAAAAGGGAGTTGTTGTTCAGTCACTCAGTCATGTCCAACTCTTTGTGACCCCATAGACTGCAGCATGCCAGGCTTCCCTGTCCTTCACTGTCTCCCAGAGCTTGCTCAAACTCATGTCAATGGAATCGGTGATGCCATACAACCCAAAAGGGAGTAATGTAAAATAATGCAGGAAATATTTGTTCAATTAGGTACCTACATGCTGCTGCTAAGTCGCTTCAGTCGTGTCCAACTCTGTGCGACCCCATAGACGGCAGCCCAACAGGCTGGGATTCTCTAGGCAAGAATACTGGAGTGAGTTGCCATTTCCTTCTCCAAGGTACCTACATAGTAGAGCTAATAATGGTGTTACTGTTTATACCTGACTGAGCTGTTGACCTTTATTAATACAGATAAAGTCTTCATTCCATGGCCCTAGATTGCATCCAGAATCTTCCAACTTTCTCTCTAAGGTGCTCCAGAATCAGTGTGTGGATTAATTCAGTTCATCATACCAACTCCATAAACAATAGGGAGTACTGATTAAAAGTGTCCTATTGATTAAGTGACAAGCCACTCCAAGTGAAAGAGTATGCAGTTATATAGCACTAAGTGGAGATAAATAAATTGAGGCTTGATTCGAGTAATTATGTCTGCTCTTTCTGGGATTCTTCTGAACAAAAGAAATTTAAATCATTCTCTAGCCTTGCCAAAACAAGATTTTTGGATATTCTGACACAAATAATTGGCATTATACCAACCTTATGCCTTGCTACTGAAGAGGAACCAAAAATAAATGATTCCATGTAGGATGAAATCAAAACACAAGTTAAATTGT
>SJYQ01019272.1:50412-60790 GCA_006410935.1 Redunca redunca
AATCAAAACAAAAGTGAAATTGTGAAATGATAAAGGACACTTAGGGAATCAACTTTTCCAGAAGCATTTAAAATTTGATTGTCGTATGTTTGACTGTTTCAGATATTTGATGTCTACCACAGTCTGGAAGCAAAAATTTCTATACAAGCTGATTTCATTTGAATATCTGTTTAAAATTCATTTATCCATTCAATAAATATCAGCTGAGTACCCACTATATGTCAGTCCCTCTTCTAAGCCTCAGGGGTAAAGACTGAACAAAACCAAGTTCCTGCCCTCATGGAGCTTGTAATCTGGTGAGGGAGAGATAAATTAATCAACAAATAGGTATTCTATGATCATATGATGATAATTATTGGAAGGAAAATAAAAGCAGGATAAGGTGATATGAAGTAAACGGGGGGGGGGGGTAAATTTTATATCAAGGACAGCCACTCTTAGGTGCCGATGTTTAAATAGAGACATTAATGTACTAAGGTAATAAACTATGTAAAGGTCCAGGAAACAAGCACTCCAGTCCACAGGAGCAGCAAATCTGAAGGTTCTGAGGTAAGAATGAGTTTGGCATGTTCTAAAAACAGCAAGAAGATTTTGGCTGGAGCGGGGTATTTAAGCAGTAAGACCTGAGGACAGAGAGGTGGCCAGAATAAAAAAAGCATGTAGAGACATACTGGTCCATGATTAGGACTTCTGATTGATTCTGAAAGTGACTGGAACCCACTGAAAGTGTTGAACAGCAGGTGAGCATGATCTGATTTACAATTAAAAAGTCCTCTGCTTGCTCCTGTCTGTGTCTAGGTTAAAATGGTCCCGTTTCTAGATGATCAGTTGACGTGGCCTCCTATAAAGACCAAAGTCTTTTTATTTGGGACAAAATGAAATTAACCTTAAGGGCAGACCCCAAGAAAACTCAGTAATATTCCTCCTGTTCTCTGGCTGTAGTGTTTCATTTTTCATGTCTTCCTCACTGGTGGTCCAAGGCCCCTCATCAGCGGCTGGCTGCTCAGCTTTAAGGACACAAGCCCATTTTACAACTCCTTAATCCCATGGGTAGATGTATCACTATATTGCTGTTAACCTAGTGGCACTTCATTACTTGGACTCTCCTAAATAATTACTAACCCTATAGGGAGACTTCTGGTGTGCTGGGACTTGTCCTGTTGCCCTTCACTGACACCTCTCTGTCAAAGTATATTTGCAAGTGACCCCCAGGGCATGAGGTAAAAGCTTCCTTTCTTTTCTTCCAAAAGAATCAGCATATACTTGGATATACTTATAACACAATTTAGAACTTAAAGTCCTCAAATCACCACATTATTCTAGGAATAGCTTTCATTCTGTTTTTTTTTCCCCTCTCACAGAGAAAAACTGAGAAGTGAAATTTTTTGCTACCAAATGGCAGAACCAGATATAGAACTGAGTAAGAGCTATCTGAAATGTATGAAACTATATCATTATATGTTGCTCTGTTGCTAAAGATACACTAATTTGCCATTTAAAATTTCCCTCTGCTCAGTAGCCATGCTATAAACTTTGCTGGCATTTATTTTGATTTTATTTTTAAAAAGAAGCTCCCCCCACCACACTGGTTTGGAAAATATATTTCAAACCCACAACTTATTGGAAAGAATATGGCAAATGTTTTATTTTTGTTGTAGGCATGATAAAACTAACCAAGACTAACATTAATTTGAACTTTATTTTGGAATATGTCCATGAAGAACAAAGAAAGCCAGACTAATCTCAACTTTCTCTCCTCCAGATTCTTATATCAAAGATCCTTTGACATTTGAATTACTCATTGTAGCATGACTCCATCTTGAAGTCTTGCATACTCAGAATGGAGATTTTGCCCCATTCCTGTCTTCTGCTGTTTTTTCAGCCACTATTTTACTTAATTTGCATACCTTATCTTTCAAATCACATTATTTGGGAGGATGAGCTGTGGGTTGAATCAGACTGTCAATGGTGATTTGGGAGGAAGTTTTATGAAGCTCACCAGTGCTGGAGCTCATTCCTCGGTATTCCAAGAAATATCATTGCTGTGATTTGCAAAGTTTTCAAAACCTTATAAAGAATGTGACACAGCTAATGTGTTTCAGCCAAATTATTTCAGAGCAAATCTAAGGGATTGGTAGACCCCTGAAAAGCTGACTTTGGCTGTACTAAGGTTTGTTTAAGTAAAATAATGAAATAAAGGCAGCTACCTTCAGATTAGCTTCCACATGCCTCTATTGTAATGCAAAGTCTACAGTCACACTAAATTCATAATGTGGCAAACTTTCCAACGTAGGGTGCCACATCGCTGACTTCTTTTATTTTGGAAAGGGAATAAGCATGGGCAAAGTGCACGAGGAGGCCTCTTTCTCTGCTCAAAAATTTTCACCCAGTCAATCAACAAATGGAGTTAATATGGCCATCTTTTAAAGTGGCAATATCCCATGGATAGGTTAAATATATTGCCTTTGATTTTAGGTAGCAAGTGAGTTGTTAGGGGTTAGAGCAGGAGTTGGCACATTTTTTCTGTAAAGGTACAGATAGTAAATATTTTGGTCTTTTGTGGGCCATGTGGTCTCTGTCACAACTCTTTAACTCTATTCCTCCACTCATTTATTTATTTACTTATATTTTATTTGGAGTATAATTGCTTTACAATGTTATTTTGGTTTCTGCCATACAACAACATGAATCAGTTATAAGTGTGTATGTATGTTCACCCTCTTGAAACTCCCTCCCATCCCCAACTCCATCCCAATCATTTAGGTCACCACAGAGCAACAAGCTGGTCTCTCTGTGCTATACAGCAACTTCCCACTAGCTATCTATTTTACACACAGTAGTGTATATATATTAGTGCTACTCTCTCAGTTTGATAGTGCAAAACAAACCATAACAACACATAGCTGAATGAGGATGGCTGTATTTCAATAAAACTTTATCTACAAAAACACAGAAGCCCAAATTTGACCCATGTGCCATAGTTTGTCCCTTAGGTTATAACACTTATAGTAAAGCATGGGTTTCTTGGGAGAATTATTTCAACACAAAGAACATCATGAAGTTTTTGGACAACTGAGAGAATGCCTTGAGTTGGGTGAATACCTTATAATTTTGCCATCAACTCTAGTGTCTTCTTCCACTAAGAGTCACCTCATTGCTGCTTTTGGACTCGAGCTGATGTTTTATTATGGCTAAAAGGATAGAAATAACCCAGGATAAAAGGATAGAAATTACTCTCCTCATAATTCCCTTAGAAGTAGCAACACCTGGCATTAAAAAAAAATAGACTGTCTAGATGTCCCACTCATAGCAATTTCATAAAGCAACTAGTGACTTTAAAAAGGATTTTTATAGGAGCATTTTAAAGTAGAATAAGTAGAATTTATTTCAATGTGTCTTGCTCTAGTTATAATTTTGCATTTGGGCAAATATCACTTTACATTGTTTTGCTCTGTTCAGAGCCTTTCAGAACTTATCTAAATAGTTTTGTGTGCATACTAAGGAATGCATGTATTTATTACTCTGTATCATAATAACCATGTATAACTACTCTGTTTTTCCACTGTGGCCTAGAAGGGGGAATATCCTTCAATGAGCATTTCACATATGTTTTCTCATTTAATATAATTTAATTATTTTTACAGATGAATCACAGGGAAGATAAAGTTACTTGCCCAAGGTCACCCAACTAGTTAAGAGTGCAGCCAAGCTTCACAAACAGGTCTCTCCAACTCCAGAGGCTTTGCTTTTTCCACTACATCACAATGGCTACAGGAAGCTACTTGCAATTCTTGGCAGGCTTTGTCTATTTTTTTTTCTTAACCTGAGCTGTTTTCAAGCAAATCATAGAACTGAGTAGCATAGTATTCAAACCTTTTCATATATTTTGGAAGCACATATTTTCTAAAGGAGATATGGTAGATGAATTTGTTTAAACAACCATGGTTCTATGACTTGAATATTTCCAAATAAGGGT
Organism: Redunca redunca; assembly: GCA_006410935.1. Classification (NCBI taxonomy): domain Eukaryota; kingdom Metazoa; phylum Chordata; class Mammalia; order Artiodactyla; family Bovidae; genus Redunca; species Redunca redunca. The sequence continues at coordinate 54,389 of SJYQ01019272.1, forward strand.
GACTTCCAAAAATTATTTGCTTTCTTGGCAGTCTCCACGCATTCTTTGTGAATGCAACTACATTTCCCATCTTCCTTGTTTAGCAAAAAAAAAAAAAAAAGTCATATGTTAATAACATTTTTGAAAGGTGTGGTTTGGCAATATTCTTTTCAAATTTCAAATAACTAGACTTCCTGGCATCATAACTTCAAATTATGGTGGAGCTAGCTGATATTAAGTTGAACATTCTGAAACTGACTTTTGTTTGGGTTTAGCTTTGTGTCACCCTGAATGTGAATATGAGTTAGGGGTAAAAGCTAATGTCAAAATCTTAAGATACAGATATTCAAGCCTTTTATAAGTGTGAGACAAATTCCCTTCTGTCACAATTTTTTTTCTTGAACAGAGCAGAAAACACCAAAGTGAACCACTACATGATAAAAAAGTGGGGTTGGGAGAATTGAACCTTAAAGGTGTTACAGTGTGTATGACCCTCAGACCTCCATCTCTATTGTGCAAAAATATAACTATTTTAAAATAACACCTATCTTTCAGACATTGAACCCCAAGGGCTCAATGGTGAGGGACTGGTGGAAAAAAACTAACCTCAGTCAGTTCTTATGGTCTTTTCCCCAAGATTTGTCAATATCACACTGTCAATATTTTATGTGGTGCCAGGATGTTGGGGGTAATTGGGGTGAATAGTAGTGATGAGAGGACAAACATACAGTTATTAGTTATTAATCAGAGGTTTATATCGATTACTACTGAGATGCTCACTCTCCTGGCCCCTTCAAATCAAAGGTCCTTGGCTGCTTTCCCACTGCTCTTGGGGCTCAGGAATGTTTGCCAACTCTGCAGACAGACTTGCCTGCCAAGAAACACCTCACAGCCACTGCTTTCTAGGGTCTTAATCCTTCCCTGCTATAACTGCTACAAAATGAAGTAAAAGATCCTTGATTCTATTCAAGAATCTTGTGTTTGGGCTCCACTCTTTTCCCCCAGCTTAGAAGAATCCATTTCTAGTGTGAGGAAAAGGCTTCTCTCTTTCTATATTTTGAAGGTCCTGTCTGCCTGTGCAATTATTTTCTCTATGAGCTTAATTTTTTATATTTTATTATTTTTAATTACAGGATAATTACTTTTCAGGGCTTCCCTGGTGGCTCACATGGTAAAGAATCTGCCTGCAATGCAGAAGACCTGGGTTTGATTCCTGGGTTGGAAAGATCCCCTGGAGAAGGGAATGGCTACCCAATCCAGTATTCTGACCTGGAGAATTTCATGGACAGAGGAGTCTGGCAGGTTATAGTCCAAGGTCACAAAGAGTTACAATATTGTGATGATTTTTGCCATACATCAACATGAATCAGGGTTAAATATACATATGTCCCCTCCCTCTTGAACCCCATCCCAGCTCCCTCCCCATCCCACCTCTCTGGGTTGTCACAGAATACTGGCTTTAAGTTCCCTGAGTCACACAACAAACTTCCATTGGCTATCTATCCATTTTACATATGGTAATGTATATGTGGTAATGTATATATTTCAATGCTATTCTCTCATACCATACTTCTCTCGTACCATACTACCCACTCCTTCCCCTACTGTGTCCAAAATGTCTGTGTCTCCTTTGCTACCCTGCAAGTAATCATCAGCACTATCTTTCTAGATTCCATATATATGTGTTAATATATAATATTTGTCTTTTTTTCTAACTTCATTCTGTATAATAGTCTGTAGGTTTATCCACCTTATTAGAACTGTATATGTACGACAACTTTCTTATCCATTTATCTGTCAATGGACATCAAGGTTGTTTCCAACTCTTAGAGGAAAACATAGGCAGAACACTCTCTGACATAAACCACTATGACCCACCTCCTAGAATAATGGGAATGTAAACAAAAATGAATAAATGGGACCTAATTAAACTTAAAAGCTTTTGTGCAATGTAGGAAACTATAAGCAAGGTGAACAGACAACCCTCAGTATGGGAAAAATTAATAGCAAATGAAACAACTGACAAAGAATTAATCTCAAAAAATATACAGGCAGCTCATGTAGCTCAATACCAGAAAAACAAACAACCGAATCAAAATCAAAAAGTGGGCAGAAGACCTAAATGGACGTTTCTCCAAAGAAGGAATGTGAAAGTCACTCAGTCATGTATAATTCTTTGCAACCCCATGGACTGTAGTCCATGGAATTTTCCAAGCCAGAATACTGTAGTGGTAGCCTTTCCCTTCTCCAGGGGATCTTCCTAACCCAGGGATCAAACCCAGGCCTCCTGCATTGCAGGCAGATTCTTTACCAGCTGAGCCACAAGGGAAGCCCAAGAATACTGGAGTGGGTAGCCTATCCCTTCTCCAGGGGATCTTCCCAATCCAGGGATTGAACTGGGGTCTCCTGCATTGCAGGTGTATTCTTTACCAACTGAGCTATCAGGGAAGCCCAAAGAAGGCATACAGATGGCTATTAAACACATAAAAGGATGCTTGACGCTGCTCATTATTAAAGAAATGCAAATAAAACTACAGTGAGGTATCATCTCACACCCATCATCTAAAAGTCTACAAACAATAAATGCTGGAGAGGGTGTGGAGAAAAGCGAACCTTCTTATACTGTTGGTGTGAATGCAAATTGATACAGCCACTATGGAGGACAGTATAGAGATTCTTTAAAAAGCTAGGGATAAAGCTACCATTGTTGTTGTTCAGTCACTAAGTTGTACCAGCTCTTTGCAAACCTATGGACTGCAGCCCGTCAGGCTCCTCTGTTCATGGGATTCTCCAGGTAAGAATACTTGAGTGGGTTACCATTTCCTTCTCCAGCAGATCTTCCCAACCCAGGGATTGAACCCACATCTCTTATGTCCCCTGCACTGCAGGCAGATTCTTTACCACTGAGCGACCAGGGAAGCAATCCCACTTCTGGGCATGTACCCTGAGGAAACCAAAATTGAAAAATGGACCCTAATGTTCAGAGTTTAGATTTCTTTGAATGACTAAACTTAGTCATAAGTCGAAAGCTCATAAGATCCTTTTGGCTCAGATGCTCTGACTCTTTCCCCCAAGGCAAGGAGAACAGAGCATGGATGGATGGATGAAAAGGAAAGTGGAAAATATATTGAGAAAAATTACTTAAAACCTGAAAATATTATCTTTTCACCTTATCCATTACAACCAGTAAATAGCTTTTCTGTGAAGTTGTATCAGTACTAATGAACTCTGATTTGGATTCTGGAAAGAACTGTGTGGTATGTTGATTTTTTTAAAAAAAATCGACATAATTCTAAAAGTCCTTAAAAGCTCATAATGAAAAGTAGGAGGGGACATATGTATAACTATGGCTGATTCATGATGATGTTTGACAGAAAACAACAAAATTCTATAAAGCAATTATCCTTCAATTAAAAAATTAAGGAGGGCAGTCCTAAGATGGCAGAGGAATAGGACAGGGAGACCACTTTCTTCCTCACAAATTCATCAAAAGAACATTTCAACGCTGAGTAAACTTCACAAAACAACTTCTGAATGCTGGTAGAGGACATCAGGCACCCAGAAAAGCAGATCATTGTCTTCAAAAACAGGTAGGAAAAAATATAAAAGACAGGAAAAAGAGACAAAAGAGGTAGGGAGGGAGCTCCGTTCTGGGAAGGGAGTCTTAAAGAGAGAAGTTTCCAAACACCAGGAAACACTCTCGCTGCCGAGTCTGTGGTGAGCCTTGGAAGCACAGAGGGCAACCTAACAGGGAAAATAAATAAATAAATAATTAAAAGCAACAAATTACGAGCCCAATGGTAACTCCCCTAGCGGAGAAACAGCACAGACGCTTGCATCCACCACTAGCAAGTGGGGGCTGGGCAGGGAGGTGTGGGCTGCAGTGTTTTTTAAGAATCGGGCCGAAATGCCCCGAGCATAACCAGAGCAAACTAACTTGGGCTAGAAAACCAGACTGGGAGATAGCTACCACGTGAAAAGCTCTAACATAAGACACTGCCAGGACCACGCACAGAACAAAGGATGGAACAGAATTAGCTGGCTGCAGACCATCCCCCTCCGGTGACAGGTAGCCAGAGCCAGAAGGGTTGGAAGGGGGCAATCGCAGCCCCAGAGAAACATTAACTTCCAAACTGCAAGCAAGCTTCTTTGCTAACTAAGACTTCTTGGGGTTCTGGACAGTCACCATCTGCCTAAGAAGAGGTGCCAGTGGTACACCCAGAAAACTGAGCAGCAGGGATGGGAAAGGCGATAAGTCACAGTGACCGTGCTCGCCAAACACCCAAGCTGCTCGGACATGGGAAGGGCACAAAAAGCAGGCCCAACCGAGTCTGCACCTCTGAGGACTACCTGAGTGCCTGAGCCTGAGTGGCTTAGACCGGGGAGGTGCATGCAGCCCAGGGCCAGCATCAGACAGTTCCCAGTGGAGCAACCTAGAGCCTGAGCGGTGTGCGCCGTAGTGGGGACAGGCCCAGCGTGGCTGAGACACTACAAGCACACGCCGGTGTTATTTGTTTGCAGCATCCCTCCCTCCCCACAGTGCAACTGAACAAGTGAGCCTAAAAAAAAAAAAAAAAAAAAAAAAACAACAACAAACTGTCCACCAATGCCCCCCTTGTGTCAGGGTGGAAAACAGACACTGAAGAGACCAGCAAACAGAAGAAGCTAAAACAGAGGGAGCCACCTTGGAAGTATAGATCTTAAGGAATATAAGCCAGACCAAGGAACTATCTGAAAATGAACTGACCCCACACTGCCCACAACAACACCAGAGAAAGTCCCAGATATACCTTTACTATTTTTACAATCATTCTTTTTTGTTGTTGTTGTTTTGGGTGTTTCTTCTTTTTTTTTTTTAACATTTTTTAATTTTTAATTTCTTAAAGCAAATGCCATATATATATTTTTTGTGGTTGTTTTTTTTTTTAAATAATTCTTGTGACTTTGGTTTTTTTTTCTTTCTTCTTCTTCTTTAATATTGTATTTTTGAAAATCCAACCTCTACTCTAGATTTTTAACCTTTGCTTTTTGGTGTTTGCTATCAAATTTTTACCTTTAAAAACCCAATTTTGAGTACCCATTTTTACTTGAGAGTGAGATTACTGGCTTGACCACTCTCTCCTCCTTTGGACTCTCCTTTTTCTCCACCAAGTTGCCTCTGTCTCCTCCCTCCCCCTTCTCTTCTCTACCCAACTCTGTGAATCTCTGTGTGTTCCAGACGGTGGAGAACACTTAGGGAACTGGTTACTGGCTGGATCTCTCTCTCTCCTTTTCATTTCCCTCTTTTACCCTGCTGGCCACCTCTGTCTCCTTCCTCCCTCTCCTCCTCTCTGTATAACTCTGTGAATATCTCTGAGCAGTCCAGATAGTGGAGCGCACATAAGGAAGTGATTACTGGCTAGCTTGCTCTCTCCTCTTCTGATCCCACCTCATCTCATTCCAGTCACCTCTAACTCCCCCTCCTTCTTCTCTTCTCCATGTAACTCAGTGAACCTCTCTGGGTGTCCCTCAATGTGGAGAAACTTTTAATCTCTAACCTAGATGTTTTATTATTGGTGCTGTATAGATGGAGAAGTCTTGAGGCTACTGTAAATATAAAACTGAAAACCAGAAGCAGGAGACTTAAGTCCAAATCCTGAGAACATCAGAGAACTCCTGACCCCAGGGAACATTAATCGATAGGAGCTCATCAAACACCTCCATACCTACACTGAAACCAAGCACCACCCAAAGACCAACAAATTCCAGAGCAAGACATACCACACAAATTCTCCATCAACACAGGAACACATCCCTGAGCTTCAATATACAGGCAGCTCAAGTTACTCCAAAACCACTAACATCTCATAACTCATTACTGGACACTTCATTGCACTCCAGAGAGAAGAAATCCAGCTCCACCCACCAGAACTCTGACACAAGCTTCCCTAACCAAGAAACCTTGACAAGCCACTGATACAACCCCATCCACAGCGAGGAAAGTCCACAATAAAGAGAACTCCACAAACTGCCAGAATACAGAAAGGACACCCCAAACACAGTAATATAACCAAGATGAAGAGACAGAGGAATATCCAGCAGGTAAAGGAACAGGATAAATGCCCACCAAACCAAACAAAAGAGGAAGAGATAGGGAATCTACCTGATAAAGAATTCCAAATAATGATAGTGAAAATGATCCAAAATCTTGAAATCAAAATGGAATCACAGATAAATAGCCTGGAGACAAGGATTGAGAAGATGCAAGAAAGGTTTAACAAGGACATAGAAGAAATAAAAAGGAGTCAATACATAATGAATAATGCAATAAATGAGATCAGAAACACTCTGGAGATAACAAATAGAATAACAGAGGCAGAAAATAGGGTTAGTGAAATAGAAGATAGAATGGTAGAAATAAATGAATCAGAGAGGAAAAAAGAA
>SJYQ01019303.1:0-38089 GCA_006410935.1 Redunca redunca
ATATAAATACATAGAGTAATTTTTAAATAAAAAAGTGACATCATTTTCCCCATATAATTTTGTAAACTTATTTTTCTCTCAAAATTATAAAGTCCATATATCAATTACCATAGTTCAAATATCTGGTCTTTAATAGCTATATAATATCCTTATGTATACGTACATAAAGATAAAGGTCAGTTTTCATTCCAATCCCAAAGAAGGGCAATGCCAAAGAATGTTCAAACTACCACACAATTGCACTCATCTCACACCTTAGCAAAGTAATGCTCAAAATTCTCAAAGCCAGGCTTCAAAAGTATGTGAACCGTGAACTTCCAGATGTTCAAGTCGGATTTCGAAAAGGCAGAGGAACCAGAGATCAAATTGCCAACATCACCTGGATCATTGAAAAAGCAAGAGAGTTCCAGAAAAACATCTACTGCTTTAATGACTATGCCAAAGCCTTTGACTATGTGGATCACAACAAACTGTGGAAAATTCCTAAAGAGATGGAAATATCAGACCACCTTACCTGTCCCATGAGAAATCTGTATGCAGGTCAAGAAGCAACAGTTAGAACCAGACATAGAAAAACAGACTGGTTCCCAACTGGGAAAAGAGGATGTCATGGCTGTATATTGTCACCCTGCTTCAGTTCTGTTCAACTTAGTTGCTTAGTTGTGTCCAAATCTGCCACCCCATGGACTGCAGCACGCCAGGCCTCCCTCTCCATCACCAACTCCCGGAGCTTGCTCAAACTCATGTCCATCAGGTCAGTGATGCCATCCAACCATCTCATCCTCTGTCATCCCCTTCTCCCACCTTCAGTCTTTCCCAGCCTCGGGGTCTTTTCAAATGAATCAGCTCTTCACATCAGGTGGCCAAAGTATTGGAGTTTCAGCTTCAACATCAGTCCTTCCAATGAAAATTCAGGACTGATTTCCTTTAGGATGGACTGGTTGGATCTCCTTGCAGTCCAAGGGACTCTCAAGCATCTCCTCCAACACTACAGTTCAAAAGCATCAATTCTTCAGTACTCAGCTCTCTTTATGGTCCAACTCTCACATCCATACATGACTACTGGAAAAACCAAAGCTTTGACTAGACGGACCTTTGTTGGCAAAGTAATGTCTCTGCTTTTTAACATGCTATTTAGGTTAGTCATAGCTTTTCTTCCAAGGAGTAAGTGTCTTTTAATTTCATGGCTGCAGTCACTATCTGCAGTGATTTTGGAGCCCCCAAAAATAAAGTCTGCCACTGTTTCCACCATTTCCCCATCTATTTGCCATGAAGAGATGAAACCAGATGCCATGATCTTAGTTTTCTGAATGTTGAGCTTTAAGCCAACTTTTTCACTCTCCTCTTTCAGTTTCATCAAGAGGCTCTTCAGTTCTTCATTTCTGCCATAAGGGTGCTGTTATCTGCATATCTGAAGTTATTGATATTTCTCCCTCAATCTTCATTCCAGCTTGCACTTCTTCCAGCCCAGCGTTTCTCATGATGTACTCTGCATAGAAGTTAAATAAGCAGGGTGACAATATACAGCCTTGACGTACTCCTTTTCCTATTTGGAACCAGTCTGTTTGGAATAGTTCTAACTGTTGCTTCCTGACCTGCATACAGATTTCTCAGGAGGCAGGTCAGGTGGTCTGGTATTCCCATTTCTATCAGAATTTTCTAGTTTATTGTGATCCACACAGTCAAAGGCTTTGGCACAGTCAATAAAGCAGAAATAGATGTTTTTCTGGAACTCTCTTGAGTTTTCAATGATCCAACGGATGTTGGCAATTTGATCTCTGGTTCCTCTGCCTTTTCTAAAACCAGCTTGAACATCTGGAAGTTCACAGTTCAAGTATTGCTGAAGCCTGGCTTTGAGAATTTTGACCATTACTTTACTAGCATGTGAGATGAGTGCAATTGTGTGGTAGTTTGAGCATTCTTTGGTATTTCTTTTCTTTGGGATTGGAATGAAAATGGACCTTTTCCAGTCCTGTGGCCACTGCTGAGTTTTCCAAATTTGTTGACATATTGAGTGCAACACTTTCACAGCATCATCTTTTAGGATTTGAAATAGCCCAACTGGAATTCCATCACTTCCACTAGCTTCATTCGTAGTGATGCTTCCTAAGGCCCACTTGACCATATTCTAGGATGTCTGGCTCTAGGTGAGTGATCACACCGTTGTGATTATCTGCGTCATGAAGATCTTTGTTGTACAATTCTTCTGTGTATTCTTGCAACCTCTTCTTAATATCTTCTGCTTCTGTTAGGTCCATACCATTTCTGTTCTTTATCTAGCCCATCTTTGCATGAAATGTTCCCTTGGTATCTCTAATTTTCTTGAAGAGATCTCTAGTCTTTCTCTAATTACCCTGCTTATTTAACTTCTATGCAGAGTACATCATGTGAAATGCCAGGCTGGATAAAGCACAAGCTGGAATCAAGTTTGCTGGAAGAAATATCAATTACCTTGGTGGCTCAGATGGTAAAGTGTCTGCTTGCAATGCGGGAGACCCAGGTTCGATCCCTGGTTTGGGAAGATCCCCTGGAGAAGGAAATGGCAACTCACTCCAGTACTCTTACCTGGAAAATCCTATGGACAGAGGAGCCTGGTAGGCTACATCCCATGGGGTTGCAAAGAGTCAGACATGACTGTGCAACTTCACTTTCACTTGCATGCTGATGACACCACCCTTATGGCAGAAAGCAAAGAAGAGCTAAAGAGCCTCTTGATGAAAGTGAAGGAGGTGAGTGAAAAGTTGGCTTAAAACTCAACATTCAAAACACTAAGATCATGGCATCTGGTCCCATCACTTCATGGGAAATAGATGAGGAAACAGTGACAGACTTTATTTTCATGAGCTTCAAAATCACTGCAGTTGGTGACTGCAGCCATGAAATTAAAAGACACTTGCTCCTTGGAAGAAAGCTATGACCAATTTAGACAGCGTATTAAAAAGCAGAGACATTACTTTGTCAACAAAGGTTTGTTTAGTCAAAGCTATGGTTTTTCCAGTAGTCATGTATAGATGTGAGAGTTGGACTATAAAGAAAGCTGAGTGCCAAAGAATTGGTGCTTTTGAACTGTGATGTTGGAGAAGACTCTTAAGAGTCCCTTGGACTGCAAGGAGATCCAGCCAGTCCATTCTGAAGGAAATCAGTCCTGAATGTTCATAGAAAGGACTGATGCTGTAGCTGAAAGTCCAATACTTTGGCCACCTGATGTGAAGAACTGACTCATTGGAAAAGACCCTGATGTTGGGAAAGATTGAAGGCAGGAGGAGAAGGGGACGACAGAGGATTAGATGGTTGGATGGCATCACCGACTTGATGGACAAGAGTTTAAGCATCTCTGGGAGTTGAGGATAGACAGGGAAGCCTGACGTGCTGCAGTCTATGGGGTTGAAAAGAGTCAGACACGACTGAGTGACTGGACTGAACTGAACTGAAGGCTCTTGTTACATGTAAACCAAGTGCCTTTCAGGAATCTCTTCCAGTACAGATTCATTTCAAGAGTGAATAAAAGTGGCCCTCACTTCACCCTTTGTAGCACTGAGTCTTAGTTTTCATCTGCCAATTTTATATGAAATGGTAAATTCTGGTTTTAATTTGTATCTCTGTGATAACTACTTTTGATGAACATTTCAATGTGCTGTGCATTCATGCTGGGGTTTCCCAGGTGCCTCAGTAGGTGAAGAATCCACTTGCCAATGCAGGAGCCACAGGAGAAGACTTGGGTTCCATCCATGGATGGGGAAGATTCCCCTAGAGAGGGAAATGGCAACCCATTCCAGTATTCTTGCTTGAAAAATTCCATGGACAGAGGAACTTGGCAGGTTACTGTCCATGGGGTCAGAAACATTTGGACAGGACTTAGTATGCACTTCTTTTAAGAACTGGCTTTTCTTGTTATTTGCATATGTTACAAATTTTATTAACCTTTACACCCTTTTAAAAGGTCTTAACAGTTGCCCTTTTAATAAAAGACTGGACAGTGCCTGCTTGAAATATATCATTCTCATAAATATAAGCTAATTGTGGGTTATGGAGGAGAAGGCAATGGCTACCCACTCCAGTGCTCTTGCCTGGAGAATCCCAGGGACGGTGGAGCCTGGTGAGCTGCCGTCTATTGGGTTGGACAGAGTCGGACACAACTGAAGTGACTTAGCAGCAGCAGCAGCAGTGGGTTATGGACGGTTCAGCCTGGTGTTTCTTGCCAAAGCTTTCAACTTTCTTCTCATTCAAACAACCACATTCTTTCCTTTTATGCTCATATTTTGTTGGTTTAGATAATGTTCAATCAAGATATACCATGATGATAACAAGTTCTAAACAGATAAGAACAATTTTGTACTGTACAGCACAATGCTCTGCTCAATGTCATGTGGCAGCCTGGATGGGAGGGGAGTTTGAGGGAGAATGGATATGTGTACATGTATAGTTGAGTCCCTTCGCCGTTCACCTAAACTACTATAGCATTGTTAATAGACTATACTCCAGTTTAAAATAAAAAGTTTAAAAAAAAGAACAATTTTAAGAAAGGACATAAACTGAGATTGGGAAATAAGACACTTTGTGGGAGGCCTTAGAGTGGTCAGCACAAGCCAGTGCACCTGGGTTCAGCCTGTGTGTCTTGTGCGGGATGGAGGGTGAGGACTGGTCCAGCCAGCCAGCCAGCCTGGAGACTGGAGCCAGCTTGGGGGTCTCCTGCATCTCACGTTTGAAGAGTAATTTGACCCCAGGTTTCTTTGTCTCTTCTTTCCTCCGTTTAACTCTCTGGTTCACCCCTTGCACTGGGAAGGGAATTCACTGACACTCCGTTGATTTTCCTTTCAGCTCCTTGATGCTATCCTCCAGCACAGCAGCTCAGAGTTGACAGGCACTGGTGAAGTCTCATAAGGACACACAGAAACCCCAACATCTGGGATGAATAAGTAAGCAAATGAATAAATGGATGAGCTGCCAAATGTTAATCACAAAAATCATAACAATGACTATCAGAGACTGATGCTCAGGCTGTAAGTAGGGCAACATTATCCTTCTAGAAGATGAACTTTTTTTTCAGTCCTTGACAGTCTGTGGACTGACAGCTGAGGACGTTTGCTCCAGAAAGTGGCCGTAACAACGTTAATCTGCACCACGGCATTTGGGGGCTGGAAGAGGTGAGTGGGTGTCTGTATTTTGGCTCTAAGGTTAGTAAGCTTGTGTCCTTTGGAAATGAAGACATGCTGACCCAGATGTCAGTCCAGGAATGGGATCAAAAGAAGAAAAAGTGTGGAAATATAAGCTGGGTGAAGAGAATGGAGAAAAATAATAATAATATGGAGGCACTGAAGAAAATCCTGTTTGTGTTGTAAACTGGAGGCATGTTTTGAAAACAGAACACGAGACAAGCTCTCCCTGGGTGACCAGGTGGGACCGGCAGCTCCTAACAGGTGGTGTGGGTTTCTGCACACAGCCTTACAGCACCTCCACATCACCCCTCAAAATGGTTTTCTCTGTGAAAATCCCCCTTCCAGCAGATTTTAGGAGTGTGGTGTCTGCACTCTGAAGAGAAGCACTTATGTGGAATTTGATGCAGGTAGTCTCACCTCTCAAAACATTAGTTACTCAGTCGTGTCCGCATACTCAGTCGTTGCGACCCCATGGACTGTGGTCCGCCAGGCTTCTCCATCCATGGGATTTTTCAGGAAAGAATACTGGAATGGGTTGCCATTTCCTCCTCCAGGGGATCTTCCCGAACCAAGGATCAAACCCACATCTCCTGCATTGGCAGGCGGATTATTTACCACTGAGCCTCCTGGGAAGCCTCTGTATTTGTTAGATTTCAATAAAATGCTGAAAAATGAACTGAGTGTCACATCTTACCTTCAGAGCATTCATGAACCAGCATTCATGAACCCTTGTGTCAACAGGCCCACAGGTGGCTGCTCTTCACCTGCCCCAAGTTCAAGCCCTGGCTCCTGGCTTGCCCAGCAGCCACGGCACCGGATGACTCCAGAGTGAGCCCCACGGGGAGCAGTGATAAGGTCACAGAGACAGGGGACAAACCCAGACCCAGACAAGTGAAAGGAAAATACTGTCAGTTTTCCAAGATTATGAATCTCAGGCCTCACTAACTTGGGTCTGAAAACAAAGCACCAAGCACTCTCAATTATTTATGGCACGTTTCTAGCTCACCAGGAGTATTTTGCAGTTAATGAGTGGAGGTAGCTGAACCCTGATACTCTGCTGATTTGTGTGGCCCACACGATCTGTGACAGAATTCTGTAGGAAGGTTCTAGGGCTGAACAAGCAGATGCAAGAGGCCTCTGCACCCTTCTGTGCCCTGGCCTCTGTGCATAGAACTCCCCAAATCTGACTCAAATGATGCTCTGGGGTTGGAGTTCCAGGCTTTGTCTAACCCTAAGCAGCACGTGACCATCAGTCATTCCTTTTTGTTCTCAAATCCTCTCATGTGTGAAAGCTTTTTGGAGAAAAGATACTAAAGAAAAATGGAAAACCAGGTCAAAAACATTTTGAATAAGAGTTTCCCTCAGTTGATCATCAAAACTATGAACTGTCTTAAGGCTGTTTTCAGAAGATGACCCCTTCTTTCCCCCAGAGTGTGTGCAAGGGGTTTAATGTATGGAATATTACTCAGCCACTGAAAGAAATGAAATAGGGTCATTTGTAGAGATGTGGATGGACCCAGAGCCCATTATACAGAATGAAATAAGACAGAAAGAAAAAGACAAATATCCTATACTAATGTATGTATGTGGAATCCAGAAAAATGGTACAGATGAACCTATTTGCAGGGCAGGAATAGAGACACAGACATGAGGACACTGGAGGGAAAGAGAGGGTGGGACAAACTGGGAGAGTAGCTTTGACATATTACACCCTACCATGTGTAAAATAGATGGCTAGTGGGAAGCTGCCATATAGCACAGGGAGCTCAGGTCCGTGATTCACATTGTCGTACAGCAGAAACTAACGACATTGTAAAGCAACTATGCATTTGTGTGTGTGTGTGTGTGTGTGTGCGTGCGCGCGCGCGCGTGCTCAGTCATGTCTGACTCTTTGTGACCTCATGGCCTGTAGCCCGCCAGGCTCCTCTGTCCATGGAATTTTGCTGACAAGAATACTGGAGTGGGTTGCCATCCCCTTCTCCAGGGGATCATCCTCACCCAGGGATCGAACCTGTGTCTCTTGTGTCTGCTGCATTGGCAGGCAGATTATTTGCCACTGAGCCACCAGGGAAGCCTAAAGCAACTATACTTCAATGTGGAATTAGCATCCTTCCTGCCCTCTTGGTAGCTTGTCCTTCTACTCAATGAATGGTTTCTCCAAGACCAGTAACTACTAATAGGAGACTAGCTCTGATTCTGATACTGACAATGATTTCTGTCTCCGAGGGGATCTGACTTTGTAGCTGAGAGGCTTCCAAGGTGCCACTGCAGCCTTCCAGCTCTATAGATATTTACTTAGAGTGACCAGAAAGCTTACAATTTAACCCAAAATTGTGATCAAGACACACAGTAATCAAAGGCCCAATAGCAAACACATTATACATTCAAAATATTTCAATAAAAATTGCATTTTCTGGTGGTAGACAGAGGATATTTAATTTAGAGAGGCATAAATGTGAGAAGAAATAAGTGCACATCATTCACAATCCAACACTGAGAGGTAACGACTGCAAACATTTTGGGAGTGTATGTATACACACATAGAATTCTATTGAATGCAATTCTGTCTTTTGCCTTTTTCAATTGATGTTCTATTGTATATTTTCATACCATCACATATTCTTTTAAAAATTATGCATTATTTAAAATTCACAAAAGATAAGAATATCCTTGCAGACACCTCCCAGGCAAAGAAATGAAATATTCTATAATGTAAATTTTTTAATGACTTGGGAAAATAATTATATGTTATTTGAAAATAGCAAATGTCACAGCAGTTTATATCATGTGATTCTAATCCTGGAAAAGTATTTTTTATGTGTACAGATAAAATATAGAAAGATACTCCCAGGTGATGAATAAGTGATCTTACGGGGTGTGCTTTTCTAAATTTGTCAAACTGTCAATAATAAGTGTTACTTTTCTCTAACAAAAAGAAATATTCTAACCCAGTTGAATCTCCCTATGCACCCCCACTTTCTGGTTCTTACTCATTTCCCAACCACAAAGAGTCAACCTTCTTGCAGATTTTGGTGATTATATGTCTTCATATCTGCTTTTCATATATTGATATTCTTGTGCAAGATACAATATCATTTTTCATGTTTTTAAATCGAAACAAATGATGTCTTATTTTTACACAGTTTTCTCTGTTTTGCTTTCTGTCCACCTTTTTTTCTGGGAGATAGTATTTTGTCTGGAGTTTCCCACATGTGGACTCAAGTCACCCTAGGCCCCCTGCTATGCAGTGGGTCACCCTAGACTCACTGCACGAAGGTGCTGCCAACCCACCTTCCTGCCTTGGCTCCCCTTCATCTCCAGTTTCACTTTCCAAGGTTTTAGTTAGCCATGGTCAGCCACCATCTGAAATGTTTAAGTGGAAAATTTTTGTAATGTTTCAACTGTGCACTGTCCTGAGTAATGTGATGAAATCTCACACCTGTCATCCCACTGTGTCCCAATGGGGGACATCCTTTGTGAATCATCCCTTTGTCCGGTTTGTCCCTTCATTGGTCACCTAGTAGCCATCTCGGCTATCAGATTGGCTGTCACAATACCACAAGGCTGGTGTTTAAGTGACCCCTATTTTACTTAATAGTGACCCCAAAGTGCAAGAGAAGTGAGATGGCAGCTCAGAGAGAGCAGAGATAAGCAGTAAAGAGCTTCCTTTAGGTATGAAGCTCAAATTCTCAATAAGAAATATATATATATATATATATAGTACCCTAAGGTTGCTAAGATCTACAGTAAGAACAAACTTACGTATGTAAGAGGAGCAAGACATTTGTGCTGGTTTTGCTGTCGCACCTCAAACTGAAAAAGTTAGAGCCACAGGGCATAGTAAGAGTTCAGTTAAGATGGAAAAGACATTAAATTTGTACCATACAGTATTTTGAGAGAGCATAGTCACATAACCTTTATTACAGTATACTGCTATAATTGTTCTATTTTATTAGTTACTGCTGTTCATCTCTTACTATGCCTAGTGTGTAAATTAAATTTTATAACAAGTACGTATAGGAGGAAACATAGTGTATTTGTTGTTGTTGTAGTTGTTTAGTGACTAAGCCACGTCTCACTCTTTTATGACCTTGTGGACCGCAGCCCACCAGGCTCCTCTGTCCATGGGATTTCTCAGGCAACAGTACTGGATTGGGTTACCACTCCCTTCTCCAAAGGGATCTTCCCAAATGAGGGATCAAACCTGCGTCTCCTGCATTGGCAGGCGGACTCTTTAGCGCTGCACCACCAGCTAAGCCCATAGTGTGTGCAGGGTTTGGTACAACCAGGCCCCCACTGGAGACCTTGGACTATATCCCCCTCAGAAAAGTGGGGACAACTGTCTGGCCAAATTGATCCCCAAAGTGGTTTTCACAGCCTTATTCCCACGAGCTCTGCACAGAGTTTGCATCGCTTCCCACTGTAGCTGTTAGAGGTTTAGATTTTTACCTGTCTGATATGGCACCCCACTCCAGTACTCTTGCCTGGAAAATCCCATGGATGGAGGAGCCTGGTAGGGTGCAGTCCATGGGGTCGCTAAGAGTCGGACAAGACTGAGCGACTTCACTTTCACTTTTCACTTTCATGCATTGGAGAAGGAAATGGCAGCCCACTCCAGTGTTCTTGCCTGGAGAATCCCAGGGATGGGGGAGCCTGGTGGACTGCCGTCTATGGGGTCCCACAGAGTCGGACACGACTGAAGCGACTTAGCAGCAGCAGCAGCAGCTGATGAGTGCAACAATCACTGTGGTTTGATTACCTTGCCCATTGTTCCAAAACACAAATCTTAATAGATGCATTATGACATTTCATCCTTAAGAGAGACCACAATTTATTGAGTTTTCCCTTCTTATTGGGCACACCATGTGTTCCCAGTTTTTCACTGTGTAAACAACGTTTCATTGAGCATCCTTGTACGTAACTCTTTAACTAGGCTCCCCAAGTAAAGAACCTGCCTGCCAATGCAGGAGCTGCAGGAGACATGGGTTCCATCCCTGGGTGGGGAAGATCCCCTGGAGAAGGAAGTGGCAACCCACTCTGGTGTTCTTACCTGGAGAACCCCATGGACAGAGGAGTCTGGTAGGGCTACAGTCCTTGGGCTCCCAAAGAATCAGACATGACTGAGCATGCACACACACAGCTCTTTAATGAAAATGATCTTTGACATTCTTTAGGATAAATTTATGAAGACGTACAGAATTCAAAGTGTTTACATACATTGCCAAATTTCCCATCATGAGAACATACCTACGGGGTAATTTCTTTTATTTTTTTTTTGCTTGTTTGTTTTTGATGCAGACCATTTTTAAAGTCTTTATTGAACTTGCTTCAGTGTTGCTTCTGTGTTTTGGTTTTTTTGGCAACAAGTGATGTGGGATTTTAAACTCCCCTACCAGGGATCAAACCCATACCCCTGGTTAAGGTGAAGTCTTAACCACTTGACCATCAGTGAAGTACTCCCAACTAGCAACTTCTGAGTGTGCCTCTTGGTTTACTCCTCTATAAACACTACTTAAATATTACTTAATAAATGGTACTTATCAATTTAATGGATGAACAGTTGTAACTTGTTTAAATTTGCATGTTACTTCCTTATGCATGAGTTTGGTCTTCTCATCATGTGTTTATTGGTTATTTCTCATTCCGTGAATTATTAACACGTTCTCATTCCCTATTTTCATGGGCTATCCTGTGTCTCAGCCGGTAAAGCATCTACGTACAGTGCAGGTGACCCTATTTTCATATTAATGTCTATGGAATAAGATTGCTTGAAATTTGAAAATATTGTCATTTAAAACAAATTTCCTACCCATACAGTTGCATAAAAAATTCCCATAAAAACACAAGCTGTTTTGTAAAACAGTGTCTGTCTAGAGTGGGGCATTTGATCAAGTCAGGTGGTACTATCAGGAGATAACTAGATAATTAATTACATGCACTCAGACTCTTTCTCTCTTTGGTTTAGATTTTATTTTGAGCCAAGCCACTTGATAAAGTTTCTTAATAATTATAAGCCTGGCATTCATAGGTTTCATATTGAAGGTAAACAAAATATGTTAAAAGAATATTTCTATAAATCCAGGGTACACGTTTACTTGGGAGAAATCTCACAGGACCAGACAGCTCCTTCCAACACATGTGCTCACACATAGCCTCGTGGCAAGCTTCATAATTCAGTGTGGCTGAGAACATAATTCAGGTCTGAGACAATTTTCTAGGAGGACACAGTGAGCTGTAAGAAAGAAGCTCACTCCAGCTAAGAAATCATAACGAAGCTGGTGATGAGCCTCATTTGCAAGGGAAATGCAGTATTTGTATGAGCTCAGCTGATTGCTTTCCTTAAATGGGAGGACTGCTATCTCTTTAACCTGCCAGGGAGGCTCTTGATGTTTCTTTCTGTATTGCCCGTCTCCCCATCTCTTCTCCCCTCCTTACCCTGGGATGAGAGGCTTAAGAGGCAAGTACAGCACACAATCGAATGGCAATCAATTCACAAACATGCAAGAGCTGTGAGAAAATGGCTAGTCTGAAGTGAAATGAAATCACAATAAATCTGAGAGAGGTGCAGCGTGGAAAAGTTTAAGTCCAAAGGCCAATCATCGCAACATGCATACAGCCTAATCTGTTCATTGTCATTTCTATCTATAACGTCACCTCGAACACTGAGTGGTGAGAACGGAACTGCCACTCCCAGGAGTAAGACCAGATTCAGTTCCTGGGAGATTCTGGTCATCTGAGCAATACACAGCCTTGTTTCATGTGTGTTTCTGTGTAAAGACACCTTATTCAACTTACAGTGTCGATCCACTGACATCCAACTCCCAGCCAGGAGGACCTGAAGGAAGGTCATCCAACTTACACATTTTCTCCAACAGGCACGTTGCAACCTTCTTGTTCCTGGGAACAGGGACAGCACCTCAACCCAACTCACGAGGGCCATTTTAAATATGAAGTCAGGGACTTCTCTGGTGGTCCAGTAGTTAAGAATCCGCCTGCCAGTGCAGGGGACACAGGTTCCGTCCCTGCTCTGGGAAGTTCCCACATGGCATGGGGCAGCGGAGCCCGTGCCTCACCAGTACTGAAGCCCACGCACCCTAGAGCCTGTGCTTCATGACAAAAGAAGTCACTGCAATGAGAAGCGCACACACTGCAACTAGAGAGTAGCCCCCATTCGCCACAACTAGAGAAAGCCCAGGCAGCAATGAAGACC
This sequence comes from Redunca redunca, assembly GCA_006410935.1. Lineage (NCBI taxonomy): Eukaryota > Metazoa > Chordata > Mammalia > Artiodactyla > Bovidae > Redunca > Redunca redunca. The sequence goes on from SJYQ01019303.1 coordinate 12,367, forward strand.
CAGTGCAGCCAAAAATTAATTAATTAATAAAAAAATAAAATACGCATGAAGTCACCAGCAAAAGCACAAAAGTTTAGTGGTACTTAGTAGGCTGGAAGGAAGACACTTGTTTCCGGTCTGGGAGCTAAGCCAAGAAGTCAGGGCATGATTTCGGTCCACCCCAGAGGGTGTCCTTGATGTCGGGCAGCACAAACTTGCCCCACACATGTCTATGAAGGACCTGAAAGCACCACGGTGCTGATCAGGGTGTTTGCAAACACGTTCTAGTGAGGAGGAGAACTCGAAAATTCAGATCCATGAACAGTGCAGAACAACTGGGTTTCAAATGCTCCTTTTTCTAGGCACTAGGGTGACATGAAGCTTTGCTGGTCGTGGTCGACATATGATGCTTCATCCTCCACTCCTTTATTTCTGATGTGTTAGTCACTCACTTGTGTCCCTCTTTTTGACCCCACGGACTGTAGCCCACCAGGCTTCTCTGTCCATGGGATTCTCCAGACAAGAATACTGGAGTGGATGGCCATTTACTCCTCCAGGGGATCTTCCTGACAGGGATCAAATCCAGGTCTCCTGCATTGGCAGGCGGGGTCTTTATCATCGGAGCCACAATATCCTTTCTTTTTTTCCTGAGTGACTCCCCTTCCTGAACAGTGAGCATTCTTTTTTTTTTTTTTAAGATTCTTTGATATGAACCATTTAAAAAGTCTTAATTGAATTTATTACAGTATTGCTTCCGTTTTATGTCTTGTATTTTTTGACCTTGAGGGATGTGGGACGTTAGCTTTCTGACCAGGGATTGAACCCACACCCCCTGCATTGGAAGGGGAAGTCATAACTACTGGACTTCCAGGGAAGTCCCCACAGTGAACATTCTTGATGGTGCTTAGTCATCAGTCCTGTTCTCTGACGACTGAGAGATAGACATGCCACCTGAGCCAGACCAATAGGACTCTCCTCTCTGGGGATGCGACTCTTGAGTTGCGTGACTCATGGGAGAGGTTGAAGGTGGTTTACAGGCACAGTGGCTCCTGCAGAAGACAGTCCACTGGTTCCTATGCTGTGAGTTATCTGCTCTCAGCTTCTCCCTCGACCATCATCTACCTCCTAACTTCCCGTTGGATTTCTTTCCTGCTTGGAAAAGACCCTGATGCTGGGAAATATTGAGGGCGGGAGAAGAGGGGTGACAGAGGATGAGATTGTTGGATGTCATCACCAACTCAACGGACATGAGTTTGAGTAAACTCTGGGAGACGGTGAAGCACAGGAAAGCCTGGTGTGATGCAGCTCTTGGGGTCGCAAAGGATCGAACATGACAGAGCACACACACACACACATAACACACACGCACACACACAAGTGAATGACAAAACTCTCGATGTATTTGAAGTCTATTTAAATAATCGGCCTTATTATTGTTGAAATGGAAAGTTGGGTTCATGTTATAACATACAAGTGTACTCCCAAATATTTTTATTTGAAAGGTGATAACAAATTCAAACTAACTACTTTGAAGGCAGCTGTTTCTAGAATCCTGCCAACTTCATCCCCTTGTTGGTTTAATAAACATCTAACAAGCACCTGCCGTGTTGTAGGAACTCAGAGAGCCCCTCTGCGGTTCAGGTACATTGGCTGAGCCTCCAGGGAATGCGTGCTACCCATCTGGGATCTCTTATTCTGGTGGAAAAGGTTTACATAGAAACAAACGACAGTCAGATTCCCTCCATTCTTGTTTATATTGTAGACTTTAGTTACTCATAGTTTGACTTCTTCCCCACTGTTCACACCTGAGTTTCCATTATTTTTCATTTAAAGTGAAAGAGGCCTTTCTTCTTTACAGTCAACTAACAAACCCCTTGTCCTAAACCCTGGGTCTTTTTTGTTGCTGCATGTGGAGCTGGTAGTGTAAGCCGGAGGGTTCCTAATGCTTTATCTGAATAACATTCAAATGACAAAAGGTGCTTACTGATACCGCATGCGGTGTGTATGAGAATCCCCGTTTAGTCTGCATTTTGTACAGGAGAGGGTTTTCAGGTTCCAGTGCTAACTGGCCTGGCCTGGGATGGGGTGTGTCTGCTAACCTCTGTGAGCCTCCTCCTGGCCTGTCCAGAGCCAGACGAAGGTGTTCTCTGGACTCATGAATTACAGAGTCCTGGGAGAAGAGCAGCAGGGCCGGTGTGTGCCCATGGATGGGCTGGAACAGGACCAGGAAGCCTCTTGTGTGCTGCAGTCTCAGGAGCTTCAGTTCTGGGAATCACAACACAGAGTCCCAGGGCTGGGAGGGGACCAGACGAGTGTGTGAAGCAGGCGCCTGGCCACTGCAAGATCCTCAGGAGATGACCCTCCTGGATCCTGCTCATCCTGATCTCCACACTTCTTCCACGTGAGTCCCCAGGAATGAAGTGCTCACCTCCTTCTCCAGGTGGGGCTATTGCCTTCAAATTCAGACAGTGAGTGAGGTTGGCTTTACCATTTATTCTCTCAGACATTAAATTCTCAGACATTTATTCTCTGGTGCCCTTTGCCACCCAGAGGCAATGAGGTGTTTGTGTGCTCAGTCATCTAGTTGTGTCCAGCTGTTCTGTTACCCCAGGAATTGTAGCCTGCCAGGCTCCTTGGGATTTGATGAGGGTTTGACACCTTAGGACCTCGAGGACCTGGGGATGGACTGCCCCTCCCAGGCTTCGTTATTTCCTAGAGGAGCAAACATTTGATGTGCAACCGACCAGCCCAGAGCCCACGCATTCAGCCATCTTCTGTCTGTAACTCATGCCCCAGGCCGTTTATGCCCCCTGCCTTGAAGGTCCCCTGGGTCCCAGAGAGCAGAGGCCAGCCCTGCAGCCTGGAGCCTGCTGACATTATTCAGACCCTCTAATTCTGAGTTTACTCAGCCTCCCTACCCTGCCTCACCACCTCTCATCAGGAAAACCACAACAAAGGCCCTCCACCTGCTTCTCCACCTCCACACTCCCCTGGTGTTTCCCCTGTTCGGCCCCCACCCCTTGGGAACTGTGAGTAAGAACAGTCTTCTTCCAGCTGTGACCTGTCAGCTTACCATGACTGTTTAGAACTAAATCCCGGGTGCATTTAAAATGACTTCCTGCTTCCCCGGCTTCTTCTGTCTCTTTCTCGTGCGGATTCCCCTTAATCCTACTTCTGGCAGCACTTTCATTTTAGGGCAGTGTCAGGACCTTCCCACCGTGATTGCTGTTGCTAAGTTACTAAGCTGTATCTGACTTTCTGTGACCCCATGGACTGCAGCGCACCAGGCTTCCTGTCCTTCACCATCACTAGAGTTTGCTCAAACTCATGTACATTGAGTCATTGATGCTATCTAACCGTCTCATCCTCTGTCGTCCCCTTCTCCTCCTGCCTTCTATCTTTCCCAGCATCAGGGTCTTTTCCAGTGAGTCAGTTCTTTACATTAGGTGACCGAAGTATTGGAGCTTCAGCTTCAGCATCAGTCCTTCCAATGAATATTCAGGGTTGATTTCCTTAAGGATTGACTGGTTTGATCCCCTTGCAGTCCAAGGTACTCTCAAGAGTCTTCTCCAACACCACAATTCAAGCTAGCATTCCCTTGAACCTTGACCCCTGCCACACCTCCCTTGTGGTCCCTGTGAACCTGAGTTAGTTGTTCTGGGGCGCGGGGGGGGAGTCAGAGAGGGCGTGGATTCTCCAACTTGAGCATCAGAATCACCTGAAAGGCTGTTACAGCACATAGGCTCCCACACAGCTGAGGAGGGACCTCGGCTCTGTGTCTGCGGCAGTCACTCACTAGTGAAGACCCCAGGCCTGGGAGTTTGCTTCCCCTTCCCCCTCGGAGATCAGGAGACCACCTGCCAGGCCCCTCTTCCTGGGAGTCAGGGACCCAAAGTGAAACCCCTGCTACACACTGCCCCATGTGGGGCCCAGGAGACAGAGCAGCACAGCGTCGACAGAAGCTGAGCCGTCACTGTATTCCGACCCTGGCTGACGGTGCCAGCTGTCCCATACAAGGTCATCAGTCACTGGCCTCATCAAACCTTTATGGTTTCCTTAGAACATGCTGTGAAAAGCCCTGCGTTACACAGATCTGAGATGCTGCTCACTGAACATCGCGTGCGTCTCCCCTCTCTCGTCTTCCTACACGTCCTCTCTGCCCATCACTGCCTGGGACACTCAGGAGGGACTGCGCCTGCCTCCCCCACACCTGCTGTGGAATGACTGACAGAAATGCTGCTCTCAGCCGCCAATTTCCCTGATTGTTCCAGATCATTGGTAAGTTGGCCCACCCAAATCTCTTCCACGTCCTTATCGCCATTTGAGCCTCTTTAAAATGCTTTCATTCTGCGAGGTGATATTTTCTCACCAGCTCCCTCCCATGGCAGCTCCCCACGGAGCTCCAGGTGCTTGGGATGGAAAATCCCACCAGTGGTGTCCTTCTGGAGTGCAGCCAGGCTTTTGCATTTTGCTGGTTTTGAAGGACGCTCACGACCTTCACAAACCCCAGGAGCGTCTCAAGGCTCTTCATCCATGAACTATCATAGGATATGTTTTTCTTTTTTAACTCAGGTCCCTCATATCTCTGGTTTCAAATGATGCCATGATTGGATGGCTGCTGGGATTAGACTCATGCACAGGACCGGCAGTGGCTCAATGGTAAAGAATCTGCCTGCAGCACAGGAGCCACTGGAGACATGGGTTGGGAAGATGGCCTGGAGGAGGAAATGGCAACTCACTCCAGTATTCTTGCCTGGAGAATTCCGTGGACAGAGGAGCCTGGCAGGCTACAGTCCATAGTCTGTAGCTGGACACAACTGAAGTGACAGGCATGCATGCATGCCCGGGACTGGTAGGGTAAAAACCGAAAACCACACACCCCAGAAAGGAAACACACTGCCTGAAGAAGATGAAGTCTCTAGTCCTTAGTTTATGCTGTGCTTCTCAGACTCCGGTCCTTGGAGTCCTGGGGTCCCACAGAACTGACTGAAGGGTCTGGTGGGCCATGAGAAAGAGTTCAGCAGTGCTGATAATGTGGCTCCTGCTTCAGTATCACCTGCTTGAGGTCTCTTCTGACCACAGGGGGAGTAGGGAGAAGTGAAAAGGGATTTTCTTTAAAACCTCCATCTTGCTGTTTCATTGGTGCTTAACTGAAATAGATGCAGATGGTTTAACACAAATTCTTTGGCCACCTAATGTGAAGAGCTGACTCATTGGAAAAGATGCTGATGCTGGGAAAGATTGAGGACAGGAGAAGTGGGCACAGAGAGGAGATAAAACATGTGGGTTCAACCTGCCATCTCAGCCCACATAGCTCTTTCCAGCTTCAAATTTAGTTCCAGTAGGTTTTGTGTAGTTGGCCAGAAAACAGGGCATAGCGGGGACAGGACAGAAGAAGGACAGGGCACATGCCTCAGCCAACCCCCAGGGAGCTCCAGGGCAGTGAGGTGCTTTGGAGATGTTCTAGACTGAAGCGTGGGGCCGAGCTACCCAACACCCCACACTGACCACATCAGGTGTGGACTCCTGAAGGTGCAGGGCCACGACCCAGGGTGAGCCCCAGGGAGCCATCAGCAGCCCCAAGCAGATCCGGGAGCCTCCATCACACTTGTTACTTCTTGGCTCTGGGGGCAGAGGGGCCTGGAAGGACCCCTGTGACCATGTCCTAGCGTGGGGTGCACACACAGTGAGGCTACCAGGGAGCAGAAGGGAAGGCCAGTGTGGATTCTGGGCCTGGTTTCACTTGGTAATCTCCTTGTACTAACAGCTCCAGGCATAGAAAGGCCTGGTTCCCTCCTCCCAGAGGCAAAAGAAGCCATCTCAACATGAATGCTGGGACTGGCTGAGCTAAATGCCAAGACATGCAAATCGTGAAGCTCCAAGGTGGTTTGAGCCTTGCTCTGGGTTGAATCATGTCTTCCCAAAATTCACATGTTACAACCCTAATTTCCACTAGGGTAATATTTGGAGATGGAGTCTTTGGGAGGTAACTGGGGTTGGATAAGGTTGTGATGTGGGGCCCCCATGACAGGATTAGCACCCAAAAAGAAGAGACATCAGAGAGCTTAGCATCTCTCTCTGCCATGTGAGGATGCAGCCGACAGTCCTGTGCAAACCAGGAATACAGCGCTCACCAGAAACAAAACCCATCAGTGCCTTGTTCTGGGACTCAGCCGCCAGAGTTGTGAGAAATCACTGTCTGTAGCTTAAGCCACCTGGTCCGCAGTATTTTGTTACATCAGCCTGAGCTCAGACAAGCCTTAAAGAAAACGCAGTCCAAATGGTACACTGGAATCTGCAGGGCTTAGAGCCGTTAAAGCGGGGAGGTCCCAAAGATTTACACTCTTGTCAGCTGATTCCCCAGAAGCTAGGAGCCTGATGTATCTCTGGGAAATCAAAGTCCAGAGACTACAGAAGATGAAGCAGTGAGGCTGACCTGCCAGGAGTGTTTCTCTGTGACCAGCGAAGATGCCGTGTGGGCTGTTCCACGGGTGTAGTACGGAGACGAAAATGATGCAGACGCTGACCACAAAATGAAAGGACTGCTCCTGCACCAGACAGCTAGCAAGCCCAGACGCACACAAGGCAGTCTCCAGCCTGCATGGTGGGAAGCCTGATCCTCAGCAGTTTTCTTAAAAGTGCTGGTGCGGTTTTGTTACTGTAAACCGTGGAAGGGCCAGGCTGCAAGAGTGGGAGACACATGAGCTGCTGTTTTCTTCATTTTCTGAAAGAGTATGTTGTGGGTCCCAGGCAGACACAGCATAAGGAGAAATTGCAAGGCACACCCAGCAGGGGCCAAGGCTGCTCGGTAGGGTGCAGAACTGAAGTCTAGGGGGTCAAGAAGGCAAAGGGATGTCTTCTTAATAATACACTGACCGTGGACATTTAAAACACAATCCTGGGCTTCCCTGGTGACTTAGTGGTAAAGAGTCTGCCTGCCAATGCAGGAGACATGGGTTCAGTCTATAGCCTGTGAAGGTTCCACACGCCTCAGAGCAACTAAGCCCGTGTGCCACAACTACTGAGCCTGTGTTCTAGAACCCGGGGATCGCAACTACTGACCGCTGTGCCACAACTGCTGAAGCCTGAATGCCTAGAGCCTGTGCTCTGCAGCAAGAGAAGCCACTGCAGTGAGAACCCTGAGCACTGCGGAAAGAGTAACCCGCGCTCACAGCAACTGGAGAAAAACAAACCAACCAACCGAGCAGCAACGAAGAACCCCAGCCCACTCAACAGTAAATTATTTTTAAAATTATTTTTAAAAATACACAGAGGGTAATATAGGGACCCTGTGTGTGCACCACCAAACTCTAAAAAGTCACTGCCAGGGGTGGCGTCCTTGTCTCCTCTGCCCGGCCTCGCCCGGGAAGCTGCCCCGTCTTGACCTTAGTGCTGGTCATATGCAGGCATAACTTTGTTGTACTTGTTTTCTCCCATGCAAAAATATTTAATAGGGAGGAGATGGGGACAGCACACGGCCTTGTTGAGACATTATTCGAGGGCAAGGCTGGGCCAGAGGTAGGAGCAGCTGTCAGAGGGCATCTGACCCTCAGCCAGCTCTGGGGTTCCTTCTGGACCCCTTTGTCCTTCCCACTGCCCCCACCCCCAGCTTTAGCCCCAGGCTCAAGTCTCTTTTCCAGGGCAAGACCTGGGCTGGTCCCATGCCAGGGGCTCCTTCTCAATGGCTGTTTAGCAGATATGGGGCTCCCATAAGGCACCCCACATGGGCTTTGGGGTTTATTGAGTAGATGAACTGACACTCACGGACTGGAGACCTGGTCCAAACACAGGCTGTCTGCCTGCCCTTCCTGGCATCTATGGTCCAGCCGTCCCCATCTGAGGATAACATATTGGCTGGTAAAGATCCCATCCAAGGAGGCTCACGTGCATTCCCTGGGTTGTGAAATGTCTCTTCCAGATGTTACAACTGACCTCAGCACTCTTTCCCCTCTGTTGTTATTGTTTAGTTGGTCAGTCATGTCCAATTCTTTTCGACCCATGGACTGTAGCCCACCAGGCTTGTAGGTCCTTGGGATTCTTCAGGCAAGAATACTGAAATAGGTTGCCATTTCCTTCTCCAGGGGATCTTTGCCAGCCAGGGATCCAAACTTTGTCTCCTGCGTGGTTACCCCGATGCTTTTATTTTTATTTTTTTGATGTGGAACATTTTAAAAATCTTTATTGAATTTGTTATAATACAAATTCTATTTTATGTTTTATTTTATGTTTTGGTTTATTGGCCATGAAGCATGTGGGAGCTTAGCTCTCTGACGAAGGATGGAACCCACAACCCCACACTGGAAGCACAGAGTCTTAACCACTGGACTGCCAGGGAAGTCCCCACTGATAGCTCAGAAAGACCAGGAGTTGAGATAAGGATGTGGGTTCAGTTCGTGGGTAAAGAAGGGGAGTCATCAAGGTAGGGGATAGAGGGCCCAGTCCAACACGCATCTGCTCTTCCCGCCCCAACGTGTGGCCTTCCCACACCACTTGCAGTGTCAGGTTGGGTCTCTGGTGGGACCCCATGGGTGGGCGCTGCCCCTGGACAGGACATGCCACCGCAGGTGTGCAGGAGGCCCTTGGAAAATACCTGTGGAATTAACGACAGAAGATACCAGAGAGAACAGTGGCTTCTCAGGCCTGGAATAGGGGCTTTCAAGGGGCTTTTAAGAGTCTGTATTTTTCTCACCTGCAACACGCCAGGATGGTTAACACTGGCAGTGATGTAAGAAGTGTCCCTGAGAAGCCAGGAGCCTCCAGTTCAGCAGTGCAAACAGTCGATAAACTCTAGCAGTGGGGGCGGTGGTGCCAGACCCCAGAGCAAAGACAACAAAATTTAGACTCTCTTAACAGAAAGTATAGCCAGACTTTCTGCCCATGTCCTAGCACGAAGCTGCCATGGCCTGAAAGTCGACCTAGAGTTCTTGCTCTGGGATGGCCTTGCTCACCGTTGGGACAGTTATGTCCAGGGTATATATATTTGCAAATAATATGGGAAAATGTAAACTATGATTTGTGACATCTCAGTGTTTGGATTATATGACTTATGTCTGCAGGTTAGCACCTGGATTTGTTTCTAACCAGGCAGGATCTTGAGTCCTCAGAAGTTATTGGCTAAAGCTCTGAGGAAGCTGAGCAATTGGTGGGAAGAAGATGAAGCCACCAGGGGAAGGGGGCCCCATGTCCACCTCCACCCATGGGGGAGCGTGAGGAGGCTTACTCAAGTCACCTCCATCCTCCATCTCTGTAAGCTCATCCCTGTCGTCTCCCATAGGTGATCCGCCTGGGGTTCCAGAATTAAGAGACTGTGATACTTGACTTTGTCCAAAGGATGGCCTACATAACAAAGAATTGTGTGGTTCCTGCTCAGAAAACCAAAATTAGAGATTGTCATACTGAGTGAAGTAATTCAGACAAAGAAAGACAAATATCATAGGATATCACTTATATGTGGAATCTAAAAGAAAGGTACAAATGAATTTATCTACAAAATAGAAAGAGATGCAGATATAAAAAACAAACTTATGGTTACCGGATAAACTGGGAGATGGGGATGGACATATATACACTGTTATAAATAGATAACTAATAAGGACTTACTGAATAGCACAGGGAACTCTACTCAATACTCTGTAATAGGCTATATGGGAAAAGAATCTAAAAAACAGAGGATATATGTACATGTGTAACTGATATACTTTGCTATCATTGTTCAGTCACTCAGTTGTGTCTGACTTTTTGCAACCCCACGGACTACAGCACGCCAGGCTTCCCTGTCCTTCACTAGCTCCTGGAGTTTGCTCAAACTCATGTCCATTGAGTCAGTGATGCCATCCAATCATCTCACCCTCTGCTGCCCCCTTGTCCTCTTGCCCTCAAACTTCTCACTTTGCTGTGCACCTGAAACGAATACAATATAGTTGTAAATCAACTATACTCCAATATGGGATGCAAATCCATAAAGACAAGGAAACAAGGCATCATATTCCAAGACCAGTCGGTCAAAGCTTGCTGCAGAATTGTGTTCCCAAGGGACCTCATCTCTGGGGCTTAAAATCTAAAATTACCTGTCCAAATTCCACTATGTATTTAAGGGAGGGGTCAAGGCTTTTTAAATAGCTTCTTCTCCAGTGTTTGTGGGTCAGTGAGTGGCCAAGGCAGGAACCTCTGCCACAGGTTCATAGAAATGTGAAGGCTCGACAAGCAGAAAATCCCATCCATACTACCAACAGGTCGACTTAAAGATTAAAGATGAACCACCAAAATATCGTTTCCCCAAAAGCATACATTTATTTAAAACTCTTGAATCCCTGCACATTTCAAGCCATGCAGTCTTACATTATTGCTAAAACATATACAAATTTTAGAAGTCAAACATGAAAGGCATTCTATGTTCTTTTAAAAGAACTGCTTTCACAATCTGCATTTCAAAAACATCACCAGGTTAAGAATCTGAGTATGCCCTTCATTGGTAGGGTTTGGAAATATTTTTAAAGCTCTAACTATTTCCAAGCAATAAAGGAATACTTTGAAAACATTTCAAGTTGTTTTAAATCTTGGATCACAAAGTTTCTACCTGTGCAATTGTTTTCATTCTGTCTCTAATGCATCATGCACTTGGCTACAGATCCATGAGTTTCCTGTAATTTTTTGACACATTGTCTTCTCTGTGTTTCTCTGTGCCTTTCATCAACTGGTAACCAGGCTGTCCTGTGTGTGGTTGCATCCCTGAGTGCCATCTCTGAAGGCACATTTTCTCATCTTTACATTATCACCCTTTACCTCAATGCCCCATATTTCTCTGACCCTCTTCTTGGAGACCTTAAGAGATGGGACAAGCAAAATCTGATAGGTTGATGGAGACACAATGCTTTTCTGGATCTCCTAGGGTTGATCCCTGAGGCTCTGCCTTCCACATGCCCTGTAAGCATGGACAAGGGAACAGAACTCACAGGCTGGAGAGGAAAGAAGCATGAACATGGGACCCACAGCACACGGGTACCCTGTGTTTCACTAACTCTTTCCTCGGGTAGTTTGTGTCTCTGATTTAACACGTGGGCAGGTTCCTCTTCACCTGGCGCCCTTTCCTGAAGCATGGGCAGCGCCTGCCCAATGGGCAGAAAGAGCAGCTGAATCCTGGTTGATGACCCCACTCTGTGCCCAGTACTCCCTACAAAGCCTGAGAATAGAGGAAGTCAGCGAAACCTTCTTTGGTGGGAAAATGCCATGGTCCACAACCATCTGTCTACTGAGGTCACAGAGAGGAGGCCCGCCTGCCCACTCAACAGAGGCTCTGCCTGTGGACCCCCATCTCACAGGACCATGACCAGGCTGGAGCATCTATCAGGATGGCTTCAGAGGGTCTCAAAGACCCCACTTCCTTCCCAAGTCTCTGCTCCTGACCTTCAGCTGCTCCTCAAAGATGAAGCATGGGAACCTCTGGTCTCTGGGCTTTCACATCAGAGGATGTGTCCTGAGGTCACCTCTGGGTCTCTGTGTCTCTGTGCTACACATTCCTGGTGCTCCAGAGGCCCCACTGCTCATAGGGCCAGGGAAGAGGTCAGACCAAGGTCATTCACTTTCAGACTGAAGCCCTTATCATCCCATATGAATTTGGTTTCTTTTTGTCATTTTGTCTCATGTGACACTGTCCTGCACGCTGACACCCTTCCCCTGGCTCCCCTGCCTCCCCAGCTCTGTTCTACGAGTTACAGTTAAAAAAAAAAAAAAAACCCAGCCACAGTAAACCAGTGCCTGCTCAGGAGACCCTGGTTTCAGACTCACTGTGTTCTGGGAAGTCACAAAGCTCCCCCAACATATCTACTGTTTTCCTGGTTGCATGCAAACTCATCACATGAGTGGGTTTAGCTCCACTCTGCTTCCAGGTGGTGCTAGTGGTAAAAAAAAAATCCACTTGGCAATGCAGGAGACATAAGAGACGCAGGTTTGATCCCTGGGTCAGGAAGATCCCCTAGAGGAGGGCATGGCAATCCACTCCAGTATTCTTGCCTGGAGAATTCCATGGATAGAGGAGCCTGACGGACTACAGTCCAGGGGTTGCAAAGAGTCAGACACGACTGAAGTGACTGAGCATACAAGCTCCCAGTTCACAGTGTTCAAAAAAGGTGTGACTGAATGTTCCAGAATCGCATCCCAGAGGTTTTGTGCATCAGATATCTCAGCCCTTTTAGAATTTAAAAGCCCAAATGGAAAGATCTTGAGATGGGGTGAGAGGCAGGCAGAGTGACAGACCCACAGGAGCAGGGGTGGGTCATGCAGAGGGTTTAGAATTCTCCAGAAAGCCCTCTTCTGTCAGAACGTTAACATAAATAGGAAGCGTGCATGAAGCCAGAAATAAATCAAGAGCATGGAGGGTGCGCTTTCCCAGGGGCTCAGGCCAAGGTCAAGTGGCCAGTCAGCCAAAGAGCATCCACTCACATAGGAAGCTGGCTGCTTCCCAGGCCAGGCCCCTCCCAAACTCAGCCCTTGCCTGCCTCCCACATCCTCTCCAGCCCTCCTCGGGTTCCACAGCCTCAGGCCTTTGGGGAAGCTGTTGGTTGCTGAGAGCTAGCTGTGGGGATGGGGGCAGGGGAACTGGTGGTTACATGCGAGCAGCCTGGCCCTATCTTGGGGCAGCTGGGCGCCTGGGGAGACTGCACCCAGGACACAGAGAGCTGCTCAGCCGCCCTTCCTGGGAGGGCTCCAGGACATCTTGAGAAAACTATGGTGTTCGAGTCACCCCCTGGTCCGTTCATCCCAAACATCTTTGAGCATCCGGATGTGGGGCTGGGAGAGGCAGTCACGTGTCCTTTCTAAATAGAGACAGACGCCACTGCTGTGGGTGAGGAGGGCCCTTGAGGGTACCAAGCCTGCTTCCAACTGCTGCAAAAATAAGCTAAGCTTCTCCTAAGCTAGGAGAATTATGCTCAGATGTTTGCTGTAGCCATGAGAAAGAGCGCTCTCTAGAGAGTGACTCAGGAGGACGGTGCCCTCTGGGGTCCACTCTGCCGGTGGTCAGTCAACACTGTGAGGAAAGAACAGGGCTACACATAAACTCCCGGCCACTCTTCCCCCCTTAGTTGAGTTAGTTGGGCTGTCCTCACAGCAGCCATAGCCACACAGAGACGTGGGATCTGTCCACTTGGTAGAAAGATGAAGACAGAAAGCCAGCCCTTGGGGAACCCAGGAAGGAAGGTCTGGGTGTCAAGAAGGAAAGAGGCCGAGGTTGGGGGAGAAGGTGGTGGGACTGAAGATAAACTCCCCAGGTCCCAGCCACCTGGACCGGATCTTGCCGTGACACTGTCATCTGTAACCTGGGACGAAGTGAAGGACTCGAGGGACTCAATGTCAACAAGATTTGTTTGTTAATATTTCAATATTGTTGTTGTGTGCATGCTCAGTCACTCAATCATGTCCGATGCTTTGCGACCCCATGGGTGGTAGCCTACCAGGCTCTTCTGTCCCTGGGATTTCCCAGGCAAGAATACTGGAGCAGGTTGCCATTCCCTTCTCCAGAGGATTTTCGTGACCCAGTGGTTGGACCCGCATCTCCTGCATTGGCAGGCAGATTCTTTATCACTGAGCCACCTGGGAAGTCTGATATTATTATTGGGATCCAGAAAATTCATGCTGTTTTAAGCATCCCCTTCTGCCATTGGTTTCAAGAAAAATTCTTCTTTATCTTTTTAAAATTTTTGCTTTCTCATGGTACATTTTTTAAAATTAGAGTTTAGGTGTTTTACAATGTTGTGTTAGTTTCTGCTGTACAGCAGAGTGAGTCAGCTATACGTATACAAATATCCCCTTTGTGGATGTCCTTCCCATTAGGTCACCGCAGAGCATGGACTGGAATTTCCTGTGCTGAACATGCATCTGCTCCTTACACCTTCTGAGAGGTTCTTCTGAGAAAGCACCACCCCTTGGGTGCATCTGGGAGGGCATGGGTCACCTGGCTCCTGAGAGGAAGAGACTTGCACTCTTGCAAAGTGATTTGCATGAGTCACAGGACTGCCAGTGACAATGGGGCAAAGTAACAGCATGGAGGTTAGAAGTAACAGCTTCCAGCCATTCCCACCACACCACCCAAGAGAAGAACTTGTGATCATAAGAGCCCCAGAAAGACTGTAATAAGGACAGCACTGAACCCAAATCAAAATAAATAAAATAGAGCAGGGTGGGGACATTAGGAAGGAAACTGGAGGGCAGGTGAGTAAGACGTGGGTCCTGCAGTCTTGTTGAATCTGGACACCACTCTCTGTGTAAAGAGACAGAAAGCAACTGTCCTTTCAAAGCAAGATAGCTCTGAGTGAAATCACAGCACATAGCTGACCCTTGAAAAACTAAGGGTCAGGGTTGCCAACCCCCATGCAGTGAAAATTACAAGGATAGCTTTACAGTGGACCCTCCTTACCCAAGGGGCCGTGTTCTTGCATTCACCTGCCTGGGGAGCATATAGACTCTAGGGCAGATTTACTGAAAAAAATCCAAGTGTAAATGGATCCACACAGTTGAAATGCCTGGTATTCAAAGGTCAACTGTGTTTGAAAGCTCTTCATAGTTGGCAAGTGTGATTCAAGGTATTTGAAATCCAGGGTTATACGTGAACTTGCATGTCTGAAAGTGGCACTAGAAACACATGATTTCCCAGTTGGTTTGCAAATGCTGCCAGAGGACAAGCTGCACAAAAATTAGACAGACAAGGCTTCAGGTCTCCTCGTAGTATTTTCCAGTCCAGGGGAGGAGGGTTGGAAACTCACCTAGCACATGTCTAAATATTTAATTTCTAAACCAGCCCAAGAGTTCACAGGTTCTAGCCTTCTCTCTCTTTCTGTCGACCTGGGAGGCTACCTTCCAACCTAAGGGCTCAGCTTCCTCAGCCGTCATGCCAGCACCCGAAGATGAGGGCAGTCCCTGCAGCCGCTCCCTGTCTCTCCACTGCCAGCCCCGCCTCCACAGCCCCAGAGCCATGTGTCCACACACACACACACACAGAACCCAACCTACCCCCAGGCCATACCCACACATAACCCACCCCACCCCCTGGCCACACCACGTGGAGCTGCTGCCGCCGGAGCCAGGCAGAAGTCCTGCAGGAGGACTCCTGTGAAGCCCACAGGTGATGAGGTATGCCACCAGGGGCCAGTTTGGGGCTATTCCTGCCTGTCCCGCCTCCCAATGTGGCAACCAAGGTCAACTGACCTGAAAAAGATATCTGGAATAAATTATTCAGAAGAAAGGCAGGTTTTCAAGTACCATATAGAGAACAATTTTTGAGATAGATAAAACATAGTGAGATATCTGGAAATATATACCCAAAATCTGTGGCCTTCATTATCATTGAAATATAGCTATTTCTACTCCTATCTCTCCTCAAAGAATTATTTTTTATTGCTACTGAAGTGTGACACTAAGATAGATATGATAGATGATAGGTACGATGGATAGATGACAGATATGATAGATAAGTAGATAGGTAATAGATTATTGATAGATGTGTTGACAGATGATAGATGACAGATAAATGGTAGATACATAGATAGATACAAGTATATAATACCTCTATTTCAGTATTTCGTAGTTTATCACTGGAAGCAAAGGCTGGTGAAAGACACATTCTTCAGACACACTTAAATAACCTCGATGAGGTGTATCAGGATACAATAGTGCTTGCAGTGAATTAGTGGTACCTGCAACCAGCTTCTCTATTGTGGCAAATATTAATTTTTTTAAGTCCTTCATATTTTTGAGGCGGGGGAAGCCATGTCTTGAAGAGAACTTGCATAGAATCATAGATTTCTAATTTAAGGGAGATAAAAGACTGCTTTCCCAGAAGATGCAATATACCGATCTTTATTTTCATCAGGAGAAAACCATGCTGACAGACTTAATTACAGTAAACAGTTCGGCAATTAACTTCTGTCTCTCAGAACAAGATCTGAGTAATTCTGATGGCAAGAGGGCTGCTCTTGAGGCAGCTGTTTCTTCTTCAAATTTGAGTGATTTAATTCTTCAAATTGGTGAGGGTTCCTGGCTTCCAGGAGAGAGAATCATTGGAACCATTTTAAAGAGGTCTTTGGATGCATTCAGAGTGAATTACTTGGTTTAATCATATATGAAGATCTGTGTTTCCATAATCTTTTCCCAAAAGCTGTCCTTTGATGAGCATCCTCAGATGCACATGTGTTACTTATCTCAATATCTGAGCTCATACTGTACATGTTATCAGTGGTATGGTGCTTAATAATCAATCTTCCTGGGGAAAAATTCTGTACATAGTGATTTCTATTGTGTTAGTATTCCCATGACAGGCAATGTAATTTCAAGCTACCCAATTGAGGCCGCTTATCACAGAGCTGGGAAGAGCAGTCCAGTAGCAAGCAATACATAATAATTCTACTCTACAGATATGATACAAGTGAGTAAACTTGAGAACATAGATAGAAGTAAAATGTGATAAACAAGGAGGAAGTGGTGACTTTTGAGTGTTTATTACCTCTAATTTAATGTTTTTATTAACTAAAATTTTTAAAATTTTAATACTATCTTTTAATTACCAAATAGTAACACATCGCATTGTGATCAGATTTAAATATATTGCTGCATGTAGCCACAGATCATTCAAAACTGCAGAAGAAAAAAGCAATGGTTAGATGCCACAAAGTAGGTGGCAATGCCTTAACCGAATTCGAGTTGTTAGGCCCCAGAGCCTCTTCCATCCTTGTCAAGGAGAGTGCTAATCTTCTCTTCTTTCATACACTACAGTTAGCTTTTAATAAACTTTCTTTTTTAGAGCCCTTTAGATTCAGAGGAACACTGGGGGGAAGGCACTGAGATTCTCCTATAGTCCTCTGCCTCCACCCCACTCACACGCTCCCCTGTTACCAGCACCCACCCTGGATGGTGCCTTCGTTAAAACTGATGGGCATACATGGACACACCATCACCCAGAGTCCATTGTTACATTTGTGCTCACTCTTGGTGTTGGATAATCTCCGTGCTGTGCTCAGTCACGGAGTCACATCCAACTCGTTGCGATCCTATGGGCTGTAGCCTGCAGGCTCCTCAGTCCATGGAATTCTCCAGGCAAGAACTCTGGAGTGGGTTGCCATGCCCTCCTCCAGGGAATCTTTCCGACCCAGGGATCAGATCCTCGTCTTCTGAGTTGCAGGCAGATTCTTTACTTCTGAGTCTCCTGGGAAGCCCTACGTAACCAACGTGCTGTGCTAACTCCTTGTGACCCTACGGACTGTAGCCCACAAGGCTATAGGTTTGAGCGTGTGTATAATGACATGTACTCACCATTATAGTATCATTCCCCTAAAAATCCTGTGCTTGGCCTGTTTACCCTAATCCCTGGCGACTGCTGACCTTCTTACTGTCTCCATTGTTTTGCCTTTTCCAGAACCTCATAAGTTGAAATCCCACAGTATGTATACTTTTCATATTGGCTTCTTCCATTAGTAACATGCATTTAGGTTTCCTGCACATCTTTTCATGGCTTGATACTCTTTTTCTTTCTCATGCTGAATCATACACCATTGTCTGGACGCACCACAGTTTATTTATTCACCGCCTACCAAAAGACATCTTGGTGGCTGCCAAGTTTTTGGTGATTACAACGAAAACTGCTATAAACATCTGTGTGAGGGTTTTCAACTCATTTGGAGAGATACCAAGGGGTGCAATTGCTGGATACATGCTTTAATTTTTAATAAAGTCAATGTTGAACAGTTGTCCTGGAAAATTCCTGGAGCCTGAGTAGTTTTTGTTAGCTGGCATAAACCAGATTTAACACATCTCTGTCCTGTCATTCTGTCCCCACCCTTCCTCTAAGTTGTACTTCAAACTTGAGCTCTTGGGTGTCTCTAAATGAAGTCCCTTTGTGATTCAGTCTTTAAAATGTTGTTTTTGTTTCTGTGTGTGCATATTCTAGTGGATTTATTAAATTAAAAAATAGACTGGTTTGGAGAATAGAAAGAGACATATGTACCCCAATGTTCATTGCAGCACTGTTTATAATAGCCAGGACATGGAAACAACCTAGATGTCCATCAGCAGATGAATGGATAAGAAAGCTGTGGTACATATACACAATGGAGTATTACTCAGCCATTAAAAAGAATACATTTGAATCAGTTCTAAGGAGATGGATGGAACTGGAGCCGATTATACAGAGTGAAGTAAGCCAGAAAGAAAAACTCCAATACAGTATACTAACGCATATATATGGAACTTAGAAAGATGGTGATGATGACCCTGTATGCGAGACAACAAAAGAGACTCAGATGTGTAGAGCGGACTTTTGGGCTCTGAGGGAGAGGGAGAGGGCGGGATGAGACGGGAGAATGGCATTGAAACACGTATATTATCATGTAAGAAATGAATCGCCAGTCTATGTCTGATGCAGGATGCAGGATGCTTGGGGCTGATGCATAGGGATGACCCAGAGAGATGTTATGGGGTGGGAGGTGGGAGGGGGGTTCATGTTTGGGAACACATGTACACCCGTGGTGGATTCATGTCAATATATGGCAAAACCAATACAGTATTGTAAAGTAAAATAAAGTAAAAATAAAAATTTAAAAATTAAAAAAAAATAGACTGGTTTGGCACTCTGTGACAACATGGAGGGATGGGATGGGGTGAGAGGTGGGAGGGCGGTTCAGTAAGAAGGAGATATGTGTATAACTAGAAGGCAATGGTAACCCACTCCAGTACTCTTGCCTGGAAAATCCCATGGAAAGAGGAGCCTGGTGGGCTGCAGTCCATGGGGTGGCAAAGAGTCAGACACGACTGAGCGATTTCACTTTCACTTTTCACTTTCATGCATTGGAGAAGGAAATGGCAACCCACTCCAGTGTTCTTGCCTGGAGAATCCCAGGGACCGGGGAGCCTGGTGGGCTTCCGTCTATGGGGTCGTACAGAGTCGGACACGACTAAAGCGGCTTAGCAGCAGCATGGCTGATTCATGCTGATGTACGGCAGAAAACAATACAGTATTGTAAAGCGATTATCCTTCAATTCAAAATAAATAAATTTAAAAAAGAACAACAAAAAAATAGACTGGTTAGTTCTAACCTTTCTAGCTAAGAAGTGAATCAGGGCTGGTTGCTTTCTCTTTTGCCCCTCCCAGAGCACTGCAAGTAGAATGTGCTGACCTCCTCCAATCTCAGCGTCCCGGGCCCTGCAGAAGCGCCCCAGGAAACCAGGGAACAAACCCTCCCCCCAACCTGGCCATTCTTCCCAGAGCTTCAGCCTTCAACCCGAGCTTCTCCACTTTTCTATTTGATGGACAAGCTCTCTGAGTCAGATCGTGTTTGAAGGAGCATTTTGCTGACTGAAAACTCTTTCAAGTTGCCGCCTTGGCATTGACAGCATCACTGAAGGAATTGGATGGCACGCACACCACTAGTCTTTGGCTCATCAACCACACTGTTTGAGCCGCGCTTGCCTTTGGCTCATCAAGAATTGCGCTGATGATCAGAATGCATTTAGACAGGAGATGCCTCTGGCACTATGGCCCAAGATGTCCATCTCCATGGCAATGGTGAGAAACAGAGAACCAGTTATTAAACAGTCACAGTTACACATGGAATTATTTGAGATTCTTCCTGGGGGCAAGTGGTTAACAGTGTAATTATTTGAGATTCGTCCTTGGGGCAAATGGTTAACACTGTAAAGTTGTGAAGAGGAATAAGTATGCTCAGTTTTTATTTTCCTCTTTGACTTAATCATTTCTGCCTGAAGGGAAGAGTCATTAAGGCTCAGCTTTGGTTATCAAGGCTTCAAACAATCAGTCTGGGCAGGAATATTTGCTAGGCACATTAGGTGACACCCCACAATTCATGCTGTTCAGCACAGACTTTTTAAAACCTATTGTGTTGAGAGGTTTATCACATCCAAACCAGGCATTATAATCAGTTGGTAAGGACTGTTGCTGAAGCTGAAGCTCCTATACTTTGGCCACCTGATGGCAATGGCCGACTCACTGGAAAATACTCTGATGCTGGGAAAGAATGCTGCTGGAGGAGAAGAGAGCTGCAGAGGATGAGATGGTTGGATGGCATTACCGACTCAATGGACATGAGTTTGAACAAGTTCAAGGACATAGGGAAAGACAGGGAAGCCTGGTGTGCTGCAGTCGATGGGGTCACAAAGAGTCGGACATGACTGAGGGACTGGACAACAGCAATGACAAGTGCGTATATTGTAAGTACACCCTGGGAGGCTGGGAATGGTAGAAATGGGTTCCTTAGATATGCTTGGTACCCTGTCTGTTGGTTATGATCACACCACCTGCCAACCTCTCTGTTCTCAGGACAGAGGCACAGGAGATGTAGGGAAACATTTTACAGCTCTGCCTTTGAGAGAAGAAACCACTGATTCAGATCTATTTTAGAGGTAAGCTAGAGGAAAATTCTCGCATGTATTTTTTTTTCTTTTGCAAACAACCTTGTAGAGAAGTTAACAAATCTCCTTGCTTAATTTTGTTCTCTTCATTTGTTCTCAGGGAGGGATTACAGCTGGGTTTGTCCCTGGGCATGGCTTGATAACTACTGTGTTCTTAGATTTCATCAGACTGAATCAAGGACACATAAGGACTAGATAAATGGTCTCCCATGAAAGGAGAGATCTCAGATGCAGCCTTAGAGATGGCACGCTTGGAGCTGAAGGAACTACCCTGTCCCAGAGGTTCCTTTAGGTTCTTGTGGGGATGGATTGTGCTGTGATCTGGATGTGATCCCTGATCTGAAAACGCTATTGTTTTCCCTAAATCTTAGAATCAAATATTTCAAAGCATGAGACAAGTTTTGAGAGCATCTGAGTGAGCCCTTTCTTCCTATAAATGAGGAACCTGATACCTAGAGAGACTTGCCAGCTGGGAGGAGGCCACACAGCCCAGACAGGGCCAGCCTGGCTAGTGACCCAGGACTGGAGCTGGGTTCTGACTGAGAAGCCAGACTTAAGGGCCTGGGGTGGAAGAACCTGGCCTCTCACTTGTATCCTGAGGTACCGACAGGTTGCATTCTCTTATCCTCTTTTAAGAAAAAAATTAAATAAGAATGTAAGGAAGACAACTGTAGAATTTTAATCAGTAAAGGGATGGTTGGAGGAGTATCTGTGGGTGATAATTAGACGTGAGCACCTCCCACACCAAGACAGCCTCCCCTCCTCCCCAGCAGCTACCACTGGAAATGGAGGGTCAGCAAACTGGCTGGTGATTTCCTCAACACAGGCCAGGCCTGAGGACACTGCGGTGCCACAGGTCATTCACTCAGCAACAGAATTTCATGAAAGTGGCCATTCCTGCCAGGGCCGCTCATTGCTGAAGGAAAATGAAAGCATTAGTCGTTCAGTTGTGTCTGACTCTTTGCAGCTCCACGGACTGTAGCCCACCAGGCTCCTCTGTCCATGGGATTCTTCAGGCCAGAATACTGGAGTGGGTTGCCATTTCTTTCTCCAGGGGATCGTCATGACCTAGGAATCGAACCGGGGTCTCCTACACCACAGGCAGATTCTCTACCAGCTGAGTCACAGGGACGCCCTATTGCTCAGGGAAGGGGTTTCCACCCTCGGGAAGAGGGGGTTTTTGGCTCGGATGTGAGGGCTCCTGTGAGGTTACACGTCTGTAGCACAGTCACACTGTCTGGGGAGGGGCAGTCAAAAACCGTGCCCCAGCCTGGCTGTGAATCTGGACACGGCCACCAGTGAGCTGTGGGATTTGTCCTGGAGTCAGCTCCCTCACTGTAAAAAGGGGCTTACAATCCCTTCACTACACATCGCACACATACACCCCCTCATGTACATATCCCCTCCACACATCATACACACACACCACACACATACAGACACCACACACACACACCACACACATACAGACACCCACACACACACACCACACACATACACACACCATACACATACACACACCATACACACACACTACACACCATACACACATGCCACACACCATATATACATACACACCACACATACACACACACACCATACACACACCACACACATACACACACCATACACATACACACACCATACACATACACACACCATACACACACACTACACACCATACACACGTGCCACACACCATACACACACCATACGTACACACCACACACACACACACACACACACACTGCACATATATACACACCATGCACACATACCACACACATATACACACACCACACACATACACACACCACACACATACACACACAACACAACCATACATACCACACACACACACAGCATACACACACACCCCACATAGATACACACACATATACACACCACACACATCCATCCCCATAGATACATATCCCCCACCACCACACACACAGACATCACATACTTCACATGGCTTCACACACACACCAGATACACACATCACACACATACACACAGTATGCACCCCACGCATGGGGCCATGAGATTATATGCAGAATATGTAGCCTGCAGAAGGAAACTGATAAGTGTTCTTTTATTCTTTTAAAATTTTTAATTGGAGGATAATTGCTTTATAATGTTGTGTTCGTTTCTGCTGTATGTATTAGCTCTGTGAGTACATATATTCCCTCCCTCTTGAGCCTCTATTCCTCCCATCCCTATATCACCCCTCTAGGTCATTGCAGAGCACTGAGCTAAGTTCCTTGTTCTATACAGCAGCTTCCCACTAGCTGTCTCTTTTACACGTGGTCGTGTATAACATCTTACGTTCTCAATTCCATCAATTGCGTTCTCATCTTACGTCCTCTCCTTCCGTCACTGTGTCCACGAGTCTGTTCTCTGCTTCTGTGTCTCTACTCCTGCTCTGCAAATAAATTAATCAGTACCATTTCACTAGATTGCACATATACACATTACTATACAATATTTGTTTTTCTCTTTCTGACTGACTTCACTCTGTGTGACAGGCTCTAGGTTCAGCCACCTCACTACAACTGACTCACATTTGGAACTTGATAAACATTTGATCTCTCCCCTTTCAAACAATTTCTTTGAGCTTACATCTTTTCATTAATCAAAACAGAATATTAGCACCTCACTTTTCATGACTGAATTTCCTAGGTGGCGCTAGTGGTAAAGAATCCACCTGCCAATGCAGGAGACACGGATTCAATCCCTGGGTCGGGAGGATCCCCCGGAGAAGGAAATAGCAGCCCACTCCAATATTCCTGCCTGAGAAATCCCATGCACAGAGGAGCCTGGCTGCCTCTAGTCCATGGGTCACAAAGAGTCAGACACAACTGAGCACCCAGCACAGACTTTCATGATATATTCTACCCTAAGCTTTAACCCAGAGATGTCTTTTTTTGGCTTAAACAGCACTTTGGCAAAAGGAGACTGACAGCAGAATTACTGACAAATATTGACCTTTCTGGTGTGTCAGATGCGTTTACCATAAAAAGCAAGTAAATATAATAAACCGTGAAAATACAGCTGGGAATAGTGTGAGAATCACGTCAGATATAGAGGTATGTGTATATGTTTAGGACCCATGACAGCTTTCATCTGTGTGTATCCTCCTAAAGCCCCTCAAAACATTCACTTGTCACCTGTCCTTATCTGTGGCACGGCCATCAACAGAGCATCTCCTGGAGGGGCAGACTGAAGTCGGCGTGGCTTCTGCCTCCAGAGTTACTCTGCTCAAATAAATCAACCCACGTGAAGAATGGATGTGAGTATGTCCATCAGATAACTTTCTCAGTGAAGTGTGTGTGCACGCCTCAGAGAATCCGGCACCTGTGCTCTACTGAATCTTTGGTCTGTGTTCCTGACACTGTTGGTTGTTTATTCAATAGTCCCTCCTCAGCCCCTTCTTGCTGGTGGTGACCGCTTCTCATCATGGAGCCTGAAAACACCAGACATTCATTCACCACCCTCTCTGTGGCCAGGTCATGGGCCTGAGAGCCAGTTGAGGTCAATGGACAAGAGGGTACGTGTACTGAGGCCTTGCTGAGAAAACCAGGCAGGTGAGAAGAACCTCCTTCCCTGTCTTCGGTGTGAAGGTGGCCCCCGGGCCAGTGGCTGTCGTGTGGTGGCCTTTGAATGTGGGAGTTTGGTGGGGCAGCAAGGATAAAAGTCAACCTTATGAGGCATCAGAGAAGACCCTGAGCCTCCAGAATTTTGTGTGAGATAATAATGGAGAGCAAAGAGATCAAACCAGTCAGTCCTAAAGGATATCAGTCCTGAATATTCATTGGAAGGACTGGTGCTTAAACTGATGTTCCAGTCCTTTGGCCAGCTGATGCCAACAGCCAGCTCAGTGGAAAAGACCCTGATGCTGGGAAAGATTGAGGGCAAGAGGAGAAGCGGGTGACAGAGGATGAGATGGTTAGATAGCATCACCAACTCAATGGACATGAGTTTGAGCAAGCTCCAGGAGTCAGTAATGGACAGGAAAGCCTGGTATGCTGCAGTCCATGGGGTCACAAAGAGTTGAACACCACTTAGTGACTGAACAACAGCAATAAATAATGAACTTTATTGTTTAAGTCCCTAGAAATGGAATATCTTGTTAATGGCTGAAAGCATCCAGAATGGTGGGCTTGTTGTCCAAACCCACCCTAGGTTCTGTACGCCTTGGCTTCTGTTTTACACGTTTATCCAGTATCTTCAGGTGAGAGTCTGTGAAGTTGGTTGTAGAGGCTAGTAGGTTGTAGATAGTCTTGATGTTCATGTCTGGAGTGGAAAAGGGCTTGGCCTAAGCAGTTAGCGACAGGACCTCCCTGTCAGTCCAGCGGTTAAGATTTCGCCTTCCAGTGCAAGGGGTTCAGGTTCCATCCCTGATCAGGGAGCTAGGATCCCACATGCCTCTCAGCCAAAACATAAAAAATATTGTAACAAATTCAATAAAGATTTTTAAAATGATCCACATTAAAAAAAAAATCTTAACTATTCCTTTTCCTCCCCAACCCCTACCCCTGGCAACCATAAGTTTCTTTTCTGAGTCTCTTTCTGTTTTGTAAGTTCATTTGTATCATTTCTTTTTAGGTTCCACATACAAGGGATGTTGAGTTTGGGATGGTCATGTGCACGCTACTATATTTAAACTGGATAGCCAACAAGAAGTTACTGTACAGCCCAGGGAACTCTGCTCAACGTTATCTGGCAGCGTGGATGGGAGGGGGTTGGGGAGAATGGACACATGTATATGTATCGCTGAGTACCTTTGCTGTTCACCTGAACTATCATAACATTGTTAATCGGCTTTGTTCCTAGTCACTCAGTTGTGTCTTACTCTTTGTGACCCCATGGAATGTAGCCCGCCAGGCTCCTTTGCCCATGAGGATTCTCTAGGCAAGAATACTGGATTGGGTTGCCATGCCCTCCTCCAGGGGATCTTTCCAACCCAGGGATCAAACCCAGGTCTCCCGCATTGCAGGCAAATTCTTTACCATCTGAGCCACCAGGGTATACCATTTGTGTAACCCCAATACAAAATAAAAAGTTCAAAAGAAAAATAAATCTTAAAAAAACATTAGTGACTGTGAAATAGCACAGTGGTAAATATTTCTTTCTCAGTCATAGTCTCCACTCTTGTTTCCGAGTCTGCATATGTTGAATAGCTTCAGTGTGTCTCTGAAATTCAGCACCACATGCAGACACTCCCTAGCAGCTGCGTGTTTCATTTGTCACGTATACCTTGAATGCCTGTGGATGCCAGCCCATGTTCTAGATCCTGGGAGACATGGATGAATAGGTCAGAGCCATTGCCCTT